>PVKA01034639.1:0-23305 GCA_004027165.1 Ctenomys sociabilis | reverse complement strand
TTATTGAATCTTTGATATAATTCAGCTATAAAAAAACCTGTAAATATAATTTCATGTATGCACCTTGTACAGTACCAAAACGTTATGAAAACAGTTTGCAATGTATTAATTCATCGACTCTGTATGGTTAAGGTGTCTTGAAACTGTCTGATTGACATTTGTATTTTAATAAAATAAAAATAAATGGAAAAAAAAGATACAAAAAAATGTTATTCAAGAATTCCCTGGGAATCCAAGCATGCGTGTAGGCCACACAAGTTGAATCACAAATATGATTTCAGTCTCAGCATTCATTGTGTAATTTCTAGCCAATTTCATTCCTCATCTGTGTGTTTCACCAAGTGCAAAGAGAATTTGAATTAGAATTATTAAAATTCCAATTACAATTAGAATTACCTCATCAGTACCTATAACATAGGATCCTTTAAGAGAGATGTAAATAACTTCCTAAACTTGTAAGTGCCCTGGTAATGTTATTGTATGTTTTTGAAGATAGAGGAACCCTGGGAGGGAGTAATGAACTCCTTTTCCTTTCTGTAAGCATCTAGGAAAATAATTTTAGGGGAATAACTGCTAATGCTTCCTCAAATTGTTTTCTGTTGTTTCATGGTTCTGTTGCTTGGTTTAGATAAAGCTGTTTAAAGAAAATGATAAGGCAAAGGTTTCAGTCAGCCACTGGGTTCTTCTCTTGGTAAGCAAAACACTGCACATTATTATCCCATAACAGTAATGCTAAATTATCCGCCCAGGTGAAGACTCCTGTCTGCCATTGGACATATAATGAATGAAGAAGCATGATCTCCAAAGGAGCATGCCCAGGAATATGTGTGCCTCCATACATGATAAGCCTTTCTAGCACACATTTGAGCTCTTCCCCCCAGATATCCTCTTACTTCTTTGTGGAGAAAGATTACTTAAAGTACTATCTTCAGTTCTGTTTCCTTACTTAATACAATAAAACTTTTTTAAATCTTCTATTTGTGCTTCTTTACTTGGTGCCCAGCAAGGGAGAAAACCTATTCCGTTTACTTACATTTTTATTTATTTATTTATTTATTTATTTATTTATTTATTTATTTTTATTTTATTGAAGTGCAAATATCAATCAGACAGTTTCAAGACACCTTAACAAGACAGATTTGATAAATTAATACATTGCAAACTGTTTTCATAATGTTTTGGTATCGTACAAGGTGCATACATATTATATTTACAGATATTATTTTAGCAGATGTCTCTTACCAGTAAATTAAGAGTGTAGCTGCTTACTTATCTTATTTTTTATACATGAAATATATCAAAAATTCAATAATTATTTTCCTAGTGGATGATCATAGTACTAGAAGCCGTCATAATATCCTGTCCAACCACCATTAGTGAAGATCTTGCCTCTCATAGGATTATGTAGAAGCACAGCGTTATCTATCCCAACTATACTGTCTGTACACACACATTATGATTTTTTCTTTCTACACCCCTTCCTTTGTCTACACCTGTCAAAGGTTGGCATTCCATTGTCATTCAACTAACTTAGGTGCTTAAACTCGACACCACAATCCATCACAGTCCAGCATTTCACAACAATAGTGAGTTATTCAAAGAAGTTGTCGACCATAGCCATATACAGCTCAGCTTAATATTATGGCCCCGCGATGTATACTTCATTTTTATACTTTTCTGCTGGATGGTTAAGACCTAGATAGAGCAAGACTTATATACCAACTCACGAACTTTATATTTCTTATTTGGTCAGTGAAGTCCTCTCAGGGTTTATCTTGTAGTCCTGTACATTATTCTGTAGATCCTTTGTCTGTGTCATCCATGTGGATGAGTCATGGCTGCATTTCTTTTGAGAGTAAGTACAATTTCTTACTCTCCAGTGCAAGAATACAGAGACCCTTCTACCCCATATCAGTCCCCATCTATGTGCTCTTCTCATTCTGTCTCTAGTAAGAGATGAGATCTGGTCCCCATTCAGTATGACTGAGTTTAATCACTGTTGTCGTCTTGGCCAAAAATGATCCTTTGTTAAAATTTCTTTTGTCAGAACTTGGAGTGATCTCAGACCCTTGTGATTGCCAGGGAAGCACTTTTTCTACTCAAACATCTCCCTAGGCTCCTTTGTTAAAATATTAAGGCTTAGTTCTTTAAACATAAACTATCTACATTTGAGTGATGATTCTGCTAGTTTCAGTGCGCAAGTAAACCTTTCTGGGGCTTAGTTTGTTCATGGGAAAGTGACATTCATAAAATGTTGTCAGGCATTGTGTATCAGTTTGTCTTTAGGCTGGGTTGCTGAAGGCTGGAAGAAGAAACCTATCCCATTATTTTGTAGAATAAATTTGAATGTCATTAACTATCAATGGAGAAAAGATAATTTTCATGGTATGTAATTAGGAGGCATAAGCAGATGTTATTAGAGATATATAAAGCACTCAAGAAAATTTTATGCACACAGAGAAGTAATAAGATGCGTTATGAACCATATCTGAGTAACTACTTCAAGGGTTGTCTTCAAGATAAGTGACTTACTATATGTATTCCTACTGTCTGACAGGTTATGGTGGAATGTAAGACACCTGCATGTGTTGGAATGTGAGATATTCTGCCCACCAATACTACCAATATTGCTGCTTCTGATTTTCCAGTCTCTGAACAGTCTTCAATATAGTATACACAATTGAATACAAGACACATAGTTTATAGAAGTATTTTATAGTAGTAACCAGTTTATCTTAGTTTCTTGAAAAGAAAGGTTTGTGCTACTATTGCTTGGACAATATTTAATGTTTATTCTTGTATTCTGAGTAACTACTATGGGAATAACGATGCATAACATATTAATTATTGTTAGTCTCCTATTAGTCGATTTTGAAATTCTGCTTTATTTTCACTTTCATTTCTTCTATTTAAAGTGAAATGGAAAGGCATCGTGTTCTTTTATAATGGACTGTCATGTCGGTACAGAGGTACCTTGAATCATGAATAGATTTTTTGCAACAATGTGGTTCATCAACACAAGTGTTTGCAAAATTATGTTTTTTATTTTAAACTCTGCATCAGGTGACAAAGTTTACTGTGGTTTTTCCCCAAAAAAACATAGCAATATTCTTAAAAATTTTAGAATAAATTTATTGTAAACTGAGGTACAATTGTATATTAAATATATGGAAACATATTTTCAAGCTTCCAATTCATTTTCATGTACTACCTGCTTATGTTCATTAATTATTTAATTAAATGAGTGATAATGTTTTAATATCATCATTTAGTATTAACCATACCATAACTTATGAAATCCATGCAGAAGCATCCACCTGTCTTCTCTTTTTTCTCAATGTGTCATAGTTTTGAACTTTTTGTTGGTATCGGGTAAAACAAGGTATTCAGTTGTCACCATGGAACTTTTTAGTTTGGGCCTGGGCATCAATTATTTCTCTAAAGAGTATCCTTGCAGCACTTATTACGGGTTTTTACAAAAATATTTGATATAAATTTGACTGAATCTGCTTGTTGTACTGGAAATTTGTATTTATAATAATATTGGGGACATAAGTGTCTTCACAGTGTCTGGAATGTCATAATTATCTTACACTATAGAGATGTGCAGTATATGTTTTAATCTCAACATATACACACTGACACATTAACACTCATGTGCCATTTATCTGGAAAATTATGCATTCATGCTGAAACAATCCATTCTAGTCTGGGCTTCAAAGAATTCTTCAGAGTTGTCTCACTTGCCGAATCAGTGAATTTGCCAATCAGTAAGAACACTGGCTTCTATTATTTTTGGCATAATTTTGGATCAGGTTCTGTTCACATAGCCACCATCTAGGCATATCACCTCAGCCATGCATTCTTTACCAAATCCAGGTTATTTAGACTTGATCAGGGAATGGCTATTGCTGGACACTTCCCTATTTGTACCTTCCACACATCACTAGGACTCCCACAAGCAGCTCAGGTTACCTCTTACATGGTGAAGTTCTCTGTCTTGTTTAGTCTGACTTGGAGAAACCATGATTCCCTCCCATAGCCCAGTGTGCAGGCTGCTTCCTGCTACATGTCTAATGATTTTAATTCTAAATCTTGAAAATCGGACAAGGAGGAAAGAAAGAAAGAATGAAAAAAAAACCCCACATGATCAATTTGATTTAGACTTCTTTAAAAATGAATTGACTAATAGGTCATGTCTATTTCATCATTCATTCCATGGAGGTATTGATTTGGAAGGAATATAAGAGCAATGACATATTTCTGGACATCTAGGAGCATGGGGAGAAATGCTAATAAATCAAAACAAAGAACAATTATCATACAAGTATCAGAGAGCTTCACAAAAATTTCAAAATCTAATTAAACTGTGAATGTACCCTGCAAGAGATAAGCACAAAACTTATTAAATCTCATGTCTAATAGTAATTCAAATGAAATTCACAACAGGCCAACATAATCACTGGCTGTATTATAAAATATATTATGAAATATGACAGATTCATCATTATTCCACCATCATTAGAGTTTTTTTGATAAAATTATGGAGAACTGTTTAATCAGCACATTAAAGTCTGGGGCAGATGAAGATGGTCTCATGAGAATAAAAGAAGCTGAATCTGCTTATCTGACTTTTTTTTCATTTTTTTCTTTATTGAAGAACAAATAGCAATGAGACAGTTTCAATACAAATTAACAGGACAGATTCAATAATTAATACATTGCAGACTGTTTTTATAATGTTTTGGTATTGTACAAGGTATATACATGATATTGTACTTACAGACATTATTATAGCAGTTATCTCTAATCAGAAACTTAAGAGAGTGTAGCTGTATACTTATCTTTTTTTTAATAACTGAATTGTATCCCAGATTCAATAATTAATAGTATCTACCTTGTTATCTTCCTAGTGGTTGTCCATCCATAGTACTAGAAACTGACATAATAACTTGTCCAGCCACTATTAGTGCAAATCTTGCTTCCCATGAACTTATCTGACATTGACTCAGTCATTTTCTTTACATTACATAGCTGATAATATGTGAAACTGAGCGAACTCCATGAATGTACTAAACTAATCATTCCAAGGATATGGATTGATTAATTTTACTGAATTTCATTCAAAAGAAATTAAAGCAGTGTTCTGGAAGGCAGCAGGTTGAAGAACACAGCAGAAGTCCTGAGGGAAAATGAGTTCCACTTTAGTTTCCATCTCTTGACACAACCTTCAGAACGATTGGTTTTTGTGGTTGTAGCAAATTTTGTCTGCCTAGCTTTAAGGGGATCTGTGAGGGTAAAAGAAGTGGTCAGTGACTCCAAAATTCAGAGAAGAAAAACATGAATGCAATAATGATGGTGATGCTTAAAATCATAGAGTGTTGTAGGACCACACATCTGGAATCACTTAGTTTCTAAGCTGAGTCCAAATGGGATAGTGAAACCTTTCATTTAAGTATTCATTTAGAATTAAATGAACACCCATTCTCTCCAGGGCACAAGACAGAATTCTTTACCTAGTTTTCATTTTCTTTTTTTGAAAAGTTTAAAGCTTTAAAATTAAAGTAGATACATTAGGACAAATTACTATTTTTTTTTAATTTAGTGCACAGTCTACAGGGTCTCACTACACAGATTGGACCTGTAATGATTCTCTTGTTTTCAGTTTCTCAATTGCTGGAATTACAGGGGTGCTCCACAACGCCCTATCTTAGTTGTCCTCACAGCTTGTCCAGGGACGGGGCTACCATGGCAGGCCTTGGAATTGAACTTCTGACCCCTGAGTCTGCCTAAGCAGGACCTTTCATCCTCTGAGCTATCTGACCACCCCAAAATTATTCTTTAAGGACAAAAAATGTTGCTTTTGTGAGTTTTTTGAAACTTGCCAGATAATCCTGAATTCATATTATATGTTTGAAATATATAGGACTCCTCCAAAGACTCTTGGCAGCCATCACATTGAATCAATTATTTTATTGTTGGAGATACGATTTTAGTGAGAATTATGTCTTTGAATCTTTACATCGCTCCCTTGACTTCTAAGATTAGTGCAATTGGGAAGCTTTCCAGTCTTATAGTGATCTGTCTGATCTTTCTTTCATTCATTCTCCCTCAATTATTAGTTCACCTTTGGGGAGCATGCAACCAAATATTCTTGTGATCATGGTACAGGAAGAATGAGCATATTGTTATGCACAGTCCAGTTTCAGGTATCTGGGAGTTTACCAGGGAAGGTTTACCCATTCAAGGTGTGACAAACATGCTTCCTCTAGAGAGTAAGACCCTATGTGCCAAAAAAATTCAGTCTCACCTGTGTTTCTTCACAAGGTTGTAAGGAGAAATGCTGCAGGATTCTGGTGATAACAAGTTTCATGTTCATAAGTGCAAACCTCCTGCCAATGCAGTTCCTGGGTCCAGCCCCAAAAGGCAGGTATGTATACGGCTCAATGTTTTCCTTGGCCTTCTTACTGAACCTGTTGCCACAATAAGTAAAAAAGAAATTGAATGAAACATAGAAACCACCATAGCTTCATGTCTGGAGTTTCACACAGAGCCCCAGAACCATGATTATGCAGGATAGATTTGCAGTCTGTAGACTAAAATCTTGCTATATTTATTTATTTGTGAGAATTATAAGCTAAAAGTACCTTCCACACCATTGTATTTCATAATATATTCAAGCATCTGAGACCAGCAGCCAGCCGGCACCAGCTGGTCCACTTCGTCGGGCTGCAGCTAAAATCATATGTTGAGACCAGCATCCAGCTGGACCTAGCTGGTCCAAATAGGCCGAGTGCAGCCATTAGGACCCAAACACAGTAGACACACTAGCTGGTTGAGTTTGAGTTTTGTATAACTCGACCTGGTGAGCTGAAACATGTTGCTCAGCTCATGAGGCTCAGAATGAGGCCCAGACCTACAGGAGGATCCTCACAGAACTGAGGGAACAGGGCATAACTTGGATGAATTAATCTCCCTAGAAGACTCTAGGTACATGAGGATGTTCTCAGAATGAACTCAGGGGAAGTAATTTAAATACAAGTTCCCAATTTAAGATCTATTTTGTTGAATGGCTTAATGTTTGCTTGTATGGTCTAACATACAAAGCCATTAGTTTCAGAAGTTTGTCAATTTCTAAATTTCACTACCTGTTACTAGTATTGCCAATTGCATTACTGTAAATCGTAAACCACATCTGCCATAGCTGCATGCTGTTCCTTGTGAAATAATATTGGGAGCACTTGGGTAATAACCTCACCAAAGCCATATACTGAAGGACAAATGGAAAATAATATCTCTGTCTCAATCAGTAAAGAAGTCAAAATCTTGGGATGTACACAAAGGAAGAATTTCTGACACAGGAGAGATACCTAAATAACTTCAACAACAGAATCTTTACAAAGAGGCTCTGATTGCAGTGATACAACCACCTAATATCACACTTTCACAAGAATATCACAGAAATCAAAATAAATGATTCACTCTGAAATAAAAAATGGCAAAAATAAGGAGCTAAATGCAATCTCAAGCCTACCTACAACATACTCAGGACACATAAGCATGGATGAAATTAAAAGTCACATATTTGAAATCTCTGAACAATAGCAAAGTGGAATAAAGAAACAACTGCAGAAAGGCATAGAGGGAATCATAGCAGAGATAATCTGGCCAGAATCACCAAGCTAATCCAGGAGCAGAGCATTTTTCCAGAGGGGCACAGTAGTTGCATTTCCAAGGGCTGCCGCAGAAAGAAGCTGAACATTTCAGCTGGAATGAAGCCACACACAACTGTATGAATTCAAATTTCATAGATCTGAAGCCAATAATTAAGACTCTTTGCTAGACACAGATCTATAAGTGTATGCTCCCTCTTTCTCTCTTGACTGAGAGAGCGGGCAAAAAACCTGGGTGAACCAGTCTGCCTGAAAAACACTAGGCACATCAAGGGGAGGCAATCAGACAGAACTTAGAAGGACTAACTTAAATACAAATTCCCAATTTAATATTTGCTTAGCTATACAGAAATAATGATGACTCGTAGTCTCTAAAATACAAAGCCATTACTTACCACAGTCTGTGAACTGCTAAGTATCATTAACTGCTATTAGTATTGCTAATTGTAGTCCTGTAAATACATTATAAGTGCTTTAATCATATAATGACTCTTGGATAAGTACTTCATTAGATTCTAAGGTTATAACTGCACTAAAGCTCTTCACCAAAGGTCAGAGGACACTGCTGTACAAAATGACAACGAGAAGGAACAAAATGCAATGTTGCCCAGAAAATAAGCAGATGACACTATCGCACAACAAATTGGGAATCACACAGCTGAAATACTTCAAGTAATAGCATCTGATATAAAGAAACAAGTGCATTAAGGTATAGAGGAATTCAGATCTGAAATAACCTCTGAAATAAAAAATAAATCTCTTAATAGAGTCTGAAGTAAAGAATCAACTTCAGAAATATATAAAGGAAATCAGATCAGAAATAATCTCTGAATAGAATACTCATGTCTGACAGGACTAAACAAAAAAAGGGGATAAAAGGAAGGACCCTTTTATATTTGTATACACAGAATAGTTAGGATAGACATGCAACTACTTTGGCTTAATTCTATGAGAAGAAATATTTGTACTAATATGTTTGGATGAGAGATGCTGTCTGCTTCTTATACTATGGATAACCAATAGGAAGATAACAATGTAAAAAGCATTAATTATTGAAATTTTCCTATTAATCAGCTTTGAAACTGTCTCATTGATATTTGTCTCTCAATAAAATAAAATAGAAAAGAACAAAAAGAGAGAAAAATCATAATAAAACAAGTATTATACATAAAAAATAGTCTCTGAAGTAAAAAGAAAACGATAAGTATAATAAAAGAATTAACAACTACTTCTCAAGAAGACACTGATGAAACAGTGGAGGAGATTAGAAAAACAATGGAATCCTTCAAGAAGCAACAGAGGAAAGAAATAGATGGCATGAAGTAGAGTCAAATAGGTATAGAGAAGCTTAAAATCTCAATCAGGCTTGGAAAATCATTTTAAGTGAAAATGGAGATAGACGTTATTTCAGATAGTGAAAAGAAGAAAAGATCACTTAGAAACAAAATGGATAATGAAGAAAAAAAATGCAATGTATTAATTATTGAAACTACTACAAATCATTTTACAAACTGTCTCATTGCTATTTGTTTCACAATATAATTAATGAAAAAAATTAATATGCAAGAAAAAAATATTCATCACCTGCAAGATGATGCAAACAAGAACAACATGAGACTAATAGGCATCAATGAGAAGGAGTCAATACAAATGATGTAGAAAGAATATGGATGAAAGTAATAACAGAAAACTTCCTAAATATGGGGAAACAATCTGATATTCTGGTAAATGAACCATGCAGAACTCCAAATAACATCAATCCAATTAAAAGTTCACTGAAACCTATCATATTCAAGATCCCAGAATTCCAACACAAGAATAATATACTGAACGTGGCTAGAGAAAACAAGCAGATCACATTTAAAGGAAAACATATCAGAATAATGGCAGACTTTTTCTCACAAAAGATGAACTCAAGAAGAGAACTTCAAGTCCTCTACCAAAATATGCAAAACTCTCTTTCAAGTTTGAAGGAGCAGTGAAATACTTCCATGAAAAGCACAACTTAAGAATTTCATGATGAGAAAGCCAACCCTACACAGGCTACTGAAAGATGTTCTAGAGAGAGACCAAAATGATTGGAACTCCACCAATGAGAACAGAAAGAACCCAATAAATATGGCCAACAATTAAATACAGGACAAAAAGGAGCAAACAACAGCAGGTAAATAACATATAGAGTGTAAATAAATACATCTTAATATTATAATCATCAATGTCAACGGACTAAATTTACCAATTAAAAGAAGTAGACTGGCACAGTGGATTAGGAAACAAAATCCAACAATATGCTGTATACAAGAAACACATTTAACTCAAAAAGCAACTCATTGGCTGAAAGTCAAAGGATGGGAAACAGCTCTACAGGCCCCAGCACCTCATAAAAAAGCAGGGGTAGCAATCCTGTTCTCAGAGTGCTTCAGCTTCAAACCAAGAATGAGCAAATGAAATAAAGAAAGCCACTATATACTGGCTATGGAAGAAATTTAAGAGGAAGACATAACACACAGAAATATAAACGCACCAAACACAGGGACACCAAACTATATAAACCAGTCATTGTTTTTGTTTGTTTGTTTTTTGTTTTATGCAGAATGGGTGATTGAACTCAGGGCCTTTCACTTGCTAAGGAAGCGCTTATTTCACTGAGCAATCTCCCCAGTCCCAATATACCAGATTTATCTTTTTGTTGTTGTTTTTTTGAGATAGCAGGGATTGAACTCAGGGCCTTGTGCTTGCCAGGAAAGCAATTATTATACTGAACTATCTCAGTGGGTCAAACAAATCTTAATGGACATGAAATATCTAATATCCAAGACCACAATCTTAAAAGGAGACCTAACACTTCATTATCCCAAAAAGATAGGTCAAGCATACAAAATATTAGCAAAGAAGTGTCAGAACCGAACCAGAACTTGGAACAAATGGAATTAGTGGACATATACAGAGTGTTCCACCCAAGCACAGCTGAACAAACATTTTTTTCAAGAGCACATGGGTCAATTTCTAAAATCAACCACATAGTAGCCCATCTGTCTTGCCTAAGTATATGGAAGAAATCAGAAATTATCTGATTTCTGACCACAATGAAATGAAACATGAAATAAATGACACAAAAATACAAAAAAACATGAAGCAAACAAAAAATGTCACATGAATACATTGAAAATAAATAATACCCTCCTCAGCAACCAATGAATCACAGATGAAAGTAAAGAAGAAATTGAATAATATCTACAATTCAACAAAATTTGAAGCACAACTCATCAGAATTTATGGGATATGTTGAAAACAGTTCTTAGAGGGAAATTAACAGCTGTGAACTCACGCATTAGGAAAATAGAGCAGGAACAAGCAAATATCTTAATACTTCACCTCAAAAGTCTGGAGGCTGAAGACTAAATCAAACCCAAAGTCTAAAGATGAAAATATATCACATAGATTAGAGCATAAATTAATTCAATCCAGGTGAAGAAACAATTGAAAGCACTAACAAATAAAACATGGTGATTCTTTGACAGATTAAATAAAATTTATAAGTCCTTAGCTAATGTAATCAAAAAGAGGAAGGAAAAAATGCAAGTAATAAGGAATGAAAAGGGTGTAATTGCCACAAACCTAGTTGAAACTCAAAAGATCAATACCTACTTTGAGAATCCTTACTCTCATAGAATAGAAGACACAGGAGAAAGGTACAGATTCCTAGAAAGGGAAAAATTAGCAAAACTGAATGAAGAAGATAGAACTCGCAATAACTCAATAACAGCCAATAAATTACAAAATGTAATTTAAAAAAACGCTACTGGCAAAGAAATGTCCACATCCTGATAGTTTCAAACATGACTTCTACGAGAAATTATAGAAGATATAATCCCTATAGTCCTCAAACTCTTCAATGACAATGAAAAGGAAGCATTCTTCCCAAAATCATTCCCTGAGGCTAATATTATACTGATACCAAAACCAGGGAATGACACAACCAAAAAGTAGAACTACAGGCCAATCTACCTCATATACATAGATGCCATAATCTTCACAAATCCTAGCAAATAGAATACTTTAAATCATCAAGAAGATTATATGCCATGATGAGATAGGTTTCATCCAGGGATACATGAATGGTTTAATACACACAAATGTATAAATATAAAAAGTATATCAATGGAACCAAATCAGGAACCATATTATCATCGCAATTGATGCAGAAAAGGCATTTGACAAATTCCAACAAAAATTCTTGTTCAAGAAAATTGGAATACATTGCCTCTACTTCAATCTGATAAAACATCTATGACAACCCAACGGCTAACTGAATTCTAAATAGGGAAAACAGACCTTTTAGTCTCAGATCTTGTACAAGACAAATATGTCCTCTATAAACACTCCTATTCAATATAGTTTTGGAATCGTTAGGTATAGACATTAGAAAAGAGAGAGAGATAAAGGGAATAAGAATAGGTAAAGAAGAAGTTAAATTATCATTATTTGCAGATGACACGCTATGTTACTTGGAAGAGTAAAAAACTGCACCAAAAAGCTACTAGAATTGATAAATTCAGCAGCATAGTGGGATACAAAGACAATAAACAAAACTCAGTACTGTTTCTCTACACAGATAACAAACACACTGAGGGGGAAATTAGAGAAAGAATACCTTGTACAATGGCTCCACGGAAAGTGAAATCTTTTGGAATTAATCTAACTAAAGAAGTCAAAGATCTTTTCAAGGAAAATTACAGTACTCTTATAAAAGAGATCGTAAAAGATTTCATGAAATGGAAAGCTATTCCCTGCTCCTGGATAGGAAGAACCAACATTGCGAAGATTGCCATACTCCCGAAATTGATGTACAGATTTAACACAATCCCTATCAAACTGCCACCAAAACACCTCACAGATCTCGAAAAATAATTCCTAAAATTTATTTGGAACCAGGAAAGATCTAGAATAGCAAAGGCAATCCTGGCCAACAAAGACAATGCAGGACGCATCACAATTTCTGACTTGAAATTACACTACAGAGCCACTGTGATAAAATCAACATGGTATTGGCAACAAAATAGACCTGAAGATCATTGGAATAAGGTTAGAAGACACAGAGGCCTCTACCAGCACACTCAGCTACCTGAACTTTGACAAAGGGGCCAGAGAAGCTTACTGGAAGAAAGATAGCCTCTTTAACAAATAGTGCTGGAAAAAATGACTTTCTACATGCTGAAAACTAAAACTTGACCCAGCTCTATCACCATGCACTAAGTTAACGTTAAAATAGATTAAAGATCTAAATATTAAAACAGAAATACTAAATCTCCTGGAGGAGAAAGTAGGAAGAACTCTTGAACATAGTGGTAAGCAAAGAGTTTATGAACAAAAATCAAATTGCATGGGTAACTTTAGAAAAATTAACAACTTGGATTTCACCTTGTTGAGCAGTTTTTGAATGTCAAAAAAATTACCAACAAAGTGAAAAGACAACCCACAAATTTGAAAAAATCTTAAATAAGCACTCAGCAAAGTCTCCTCTCTAGAATTTATAAAGAACTAAAAAACGTTAATGCCCCAAAATTTTAAGACCCAGTCCAAAAAGGGTATCCAAGATGACACACACTTCTCAGAGGAAGAAATTGTAGAAGCAAATAAATATATGAAAAAAATACTCCACATCACTAGCCATCCATGAAATGGAAATTAAAACAACAGCAGATACCATCTGACCACAGAAACAATGGTTATCATAAAGAAAGCAACCAAGGACAAATGTTGGAGAGGTTGTGGAGAAGTCCGAACCCTTCTATACTGCTGTTGGGAATGTGGACTGGTGCATCCATTACAGAAATCAGCGTGAAGACTCTTTAAAAAACTAGAACTGGAAATGCCAATTCAGCTATCCACGTAGAATTTTCACACAGGAACTGAAATCATCATATCACAGTGATATATGTGCACCTATGTTTGTAGCAGCACAATTAGTGATAGACTAGTCTTGGAATAACCAATATGCCCATCCCCTGAGAAATGGATGAAAAAGATGTGGTGCTTTTATACAATGGAGTTTTACTCAGCAATAATGATAAACTCAAAGCCTTCATATATAATTGGATGTCACTTGAAGATATACTCATGAGTGAAATAAACCAGACCTATAAAAGTAAATACCATATTGACTGCCTAGCATAAGAACTCAAAAGAAGAAGCAAATAATCCCCTAGGTGAAATAAAAGAAGTGATAAGCACCTTGGAAGAATTACTAAGAATGTCTAAAAGGGCACCTGTAAATGTTGGAAAGAACAAAAATGCTCATCACCTAAGGAATGGATGAAAAATATTGGGAATTTTTATAGAATGAAATATTACTCAGCTACATGAATGACAAGCTTGAGGGTTACATAGGTAAGTGGATGCAACTTCATACTATACTCATAAATGACATAAATCAGACCCACAGGTAAATATCTTATTGTCTCCCTGATATAAGAACCTGAAAGAATAGATAAAATCTATAAGGAATAATGGTTATAGTATAATTAAAGAAGCTGAACTTAAGGATTAAGGAATGAAGATTAGAGAAAGGAGAAGAAATAGGAAAAAAGGAATGGAGCAAAACATTCAAGTACATATATGGGATGGTTAGATGATTATTAATAATTTCCATCAGTTTTTTATAATATCAATTCATGTTTGGAATTTTCACTTTGACCTACTCTGTACGCTGATAATCTTCCATCTAAGCAACTAGGATGACATCAACAATGAGTAATACAAAACCTATGGTTGAATAACTCTCACCTTGGTTTTCTAAACGTGTACCATTTCCAATGTGTTATCAATTATAATTATATGTTTTTTAAAATAACGTTTAAAAAAGCAAAATGAATCCTGAAAATAATTATGCTTTATTGAAAACAAACAGCATTACTCAATTATTTTTTCCTGTCTTGCACAACTATATCTGTTAATCTGAGCAACAGATTTGAGGATAAAGTAAATAATATAACAACCTTTGTTAATTTGCTAGTCTTATTTTGAAAATCTGTAACTTGTGCATCGTTGTATGTTTCCCTCTTTCTGTCTTTGTTTCTAATATTTGTTTTTGCTTTTGTTTTTTAACTCTTCAAAATAAAATAACACAAATTTTTAAAAATTATGTCTCAGTTAGTGTCCGTAATACATATATTTCAACATGTAGATTACTAGTTCCAGGCTCAGTCTGTGACACTTTCTGTTTGATGACAGAAATAAGTCCAGTGTGTATTCCTTGATAATTTTACAGTAAAGGTAGAGAAAGAAGAACTGATGAGGCTGCAGGAAGCACCATGTAATTCTTACCCATAAATACAGTGATGAACTGCCTAATTTTCCTCTCCAACCATTTCTGTGGCCTACAATATAGCACTATGGAAACCATGAGCAGTAACACTAGCTTATGACAGTATAAAATGCATAGTAAACCTAGATCCACTGCCACTCAACACATCAGAATGCACAGTAAAGTCTTCATCTGTCTTCTACTTTCCAAAATGAGTACAATAAAACAGCGCGTATTTCCAGAGTGTAAACTTTACCCAAATCCTGCCTTTGCAATACATTCTTGCAAAAATGTACAGGATGGATGCCTTGGCTTTGGAGGAGTTACCACCAACAGAGAATATGAGGAGCCAGGCCAGAAGAACAGCCAGAGACAGGACCAGGAAGACCTGCCCTTTCTTTAGTGCTTCAGGAAGGCAGGTGAAACAGCAGGAACACAGATTTCTCTCTCCTTCATCCGGAACATTTATTCTCACACAAGAGGGATCAGAAATCAGTATTTCATCAACTTAAAGGTATAATCTTTTTTGAATTTGCTGGAAAATTCAGAGATCTGAAGCAAAAATCATGAGAAATAAACAAATATACAGGTTGGGTCATAGATGAGTTTTTTAAGTGTCTGCCTGTCAAGGGCAAGGACCCAGGATCAGTCCCTGGAATCACTTACCATAGTGGCCCTGGAACCCTGGGCTTGCTACCCTACTATGAAAACTTGGCGGGGTCACAAATGCCAGTACTCCCAACACTCAGGAACTGAAACAGGAGAATCAGCACTAGTCTGACCTATGTAGTGAGATCCTGTAGCAAATAAATAAGTATTTAAAAAGACTATTCACATGAAATTAACCTTTTCATATTACCTTATAAGATTCACATATACAAGGAAAAGATATACACAAATATCACATACCTTAAAG
Source organism: Ctenomys sociabilis (assembly GCA_004027165.1). Taxonomy (NCBI): domain Eukaryota; kingdom Metazoa; phylum Chordata; class Mammalia; order Rodentia; family Ctenomyidae; genus Ctenomys; species Ctenomys sociabilis. The sequence continues at coordinate 7,410 of PVKA01034639.1, read as the reverse complement.
GAGTGGCTAGTTCTTCATTTACTGTACTTATCTTAAGTATCAATTGAAAACACATGCAAAATGTGATATTGAAGTTATAAAAAGTCATACATGTACATGCACAGAAATATATTGATAGTAACAAATGATATCATACATAAGAATTTTATATTATACATGTGGGAATTGTACACATGTATTCCTTTCTTTGAGTCCTATCTCAAGTAGATACTTTATAATCTTACTAAATTCTAAAATGAGAAGGACATTTTTCATTATGTGAAAATCTTTGCAGAATCACCACACGTACTTTCCCAGAAGAGATATCATAGCCTATTCTGCCAATCTTGGTCAAAGTGGGTTTCCTTTCTAGGAATCTTGTACCTTTCAGGACAGAAATCCTCATGGTTTTTCCAGTATCTTGGGTCATGGTGAAGAGTAAATACTGGTACAATCACAACTGTCCCTTTGGGAATGAAAACTTCATTAATTTGAGTGTCTTCTTTACAGACCCTTGAGAGTCTGCTAGCAATTGGATATAACCTGAGAGTCTCATTCACCACCATGTCCAGGTACTCCATCTCTTCCAGAATATCATAGGTAGGAAATTCCTAAGAATAAAATAGCACATTTGAGAGATTCATATTTTTTAATTTACCTTCCACCATTTACCTCCTTTTCTTTCTTTCTTTTTTTCTGAAGAAGAGGCTTTATTTTTTGCTGTTCTGAAGATCAAATACAGGGCTTTGGATCATTGCAGTATCTTAGATGTACTTACAATCTGAGGCTATCTCTTTTAAAACATGGGATCACTAACAAATAGGAGTACGTTTCAAGGTATCTTGTCCAGTATAATTAGGGTAAGAAAGGAATAAAACTTATAAAACATTCTTCTTCACAAGGCTAGTTTGCTTCAAACTTTTAATGTGTTTAGTTGGGTGTTATGGTTTTTACGTTAATGGGAAAGGCAGAAGATACCACTTTAGGCCCTACCACAGATATTGCCTTCCCTGTTTCCAGTATATGACACCAGTGCTTGAGGGCAATGGCTTTCTCACAATCATGACGTGATCCATCATAATCCAAAACTTTCTGAGTTCCTATATTCAATCACAAATTTCAAATGTTAGATTTTAGCAAATATTCTGCAAGGCTTTTCCACCTTGTATATATACAGGTTTTTTCCCTACGTGTTTGTAAAATGAAATAAAACATAAGTAACTACTGGAGGCATAATCACATTCACTATATTCATGGGTTTCTCTCTGATATATATGTTCTGTTTTCTCCTGAGAGTGGACATCTGACCACGACCACATTCCTATTTTCTAGAATCCCACTCATGTTTAACATATTAGGGATCACTGGAGGTATGTGCAGCGTTTTATTAACAGGATTTCTCTCTTGCATGAATTTATTATCATCTAAAAAGGTGTCTCACTGCAGAATCATTCACCCCCACTGCATCTCTACATTTCTCCATTCTGTGTATTCTGTTATGTTTAACAAGGGAAGACATGTCAGAATAGGCTTTCTTACACTCATCACATCTGTAGGGTTTCTTTCCTGTATGAGTTCTATGATGGATAATCAGCTTTGCCTTTGTAATGTTGGCTTTCCCACAATTACTGCATTTATATGGCTTCTCTCCAGTATGAATTCTCTGATGTCTAATAAGCACTGACTTCTGGGAACAGGTTTGCCCACACTCAGTACATACATAGGATGTCTTTCCTGTGTGGTATCTCTGATGTGCTATGAGGCACACCTTCTGACTAAAGGCTTTATCACACTCAGTACATCCATAGGGTTTCTCTCCTGTGTGAATTCGTTGATCTATCATAAGATTGCCCTTCTGAATAAATCCTTTTCCGCATTCACTACATAAATAAGGTTTCTCTTCTGTATGAATTCACATATGCACAATGAGTGGTGATTTCCTGGCAAAACTTTTCTCACATTCAGGGCACATATGGGGCTTATTTACTGTATGTGTCTTCAGATGCTGAGTAAACTAAGATTTCCTGAAGAAGGCTTTCTCACATTTACAACATTCATAGGGTATCTCCTTCTTGTGAACATTCAGATGTTTGGTGAGATTGAATTTCTTATAGAAGGTTTTCCCACAGATACTACATTCATGAAGTTTCTTTCCTAAATGAATTTTCTTATGTTCAATGAGTTGAGACTTCTTGAGAAAGGCTTCCCCACATTTAGCATATTCATGGCCTTTCTCCATTTTGTACATTTTCTGATTTTTAAAGTATTGTGCCTCAGAGCTGGTATGTTTTTTAGTTTTAGTATGGGTTTTACTATAAGTTTGCTCATGAATGCTATAATCAAAGGATCTATCTGCATTTAACTCAGCAAGCTCTTTTGTGACACATTTTCTGTGCTGGTTGGATAAAGATAAATAAGGCTTTAATGTTTTTCTATGTAAATCAAACATACGATTTGGACATAAAGGAAAAAGATGTTTGTACCTCTGACTATTTCCAAGTGTATTCTGTTCATAACATTGTTCCACCTTGTTTGGTCTTTTGCTTTTGCAACTGCTGTTGTAGATGATCAGCTTTCTCAGTTTCCTGATGGATCTGACTGTGGATTTCATCTTGTAACATCCACAGTGGGTCTCCCTGTTCCAGTGTGGAGAGGACATCTGGCCTGCTGGATTGAAACACCACTGAAAGCAGGCTGTGGTAGTTCTCCAGTATCACATCCTGGTACAAGTCCTTCTGATAAGAGCCCAGGAGCTGCCACTTCTCTTGGGTTAACCTCACAATCACATCCTCCAGTGTCAGTGACTCCTGGGTCTTTGTCATTTTCTTCTGCTTCAGGAACATCCAGTAACTGAGATGCTCTCTCTGTCTTTAGTATCTTCTGGACCTGTGTTAAATTTTTATTTAGGACTTTTGAGTCTTTGGTCAAGGAGATCCCAGGAAATGATGCTATGCATGCCCAGGAAGCACTGCTTTCTTTTCTTCACTCAAATGTTCTTGCTTTTTGTTTGGTACCAGGAATCGAACTCAGAACTTTGCATTTTTCAGGTGCTTGTGTCTCTGAGTTACAACCCTAAGCCCCTTTAAACCCAGCATGCCTACGGTGGCCCTACCTCCTTTTCTTTCTCTTTTTCCCTCTTTCATCACCTTTTGCTGTTTGTCCCTATCTTTCTTCTTTTTCCTTGTCGCCATCTCTTGCCTCTTCTGATTCTCCCTCTTCTTCTCATTCTTCTACATTTTTCTTCTTTTACTCCTCCATTTCATCATTGTCTCCTCCTACTGTTCCTCCTTCTCCTTCTCCTCCTCCTCCTTCACAACTTATTTCATTGCAGGACCTAATGATTACTTCCATTGTGGAAACTTGGTACACATAACACACCCTAATGTTTTCTCATCTTGGCCTCCCCATCTCCTATCCATCTTTCTGGATACTCTTCCCATTCGAGAAAGATTTTTTTTCATGATTCCTATAGTTTGTCTTTCAGTTTGCTCTTTAGTCATATTTTGGACTTCTCATACAAATGTGATCTCCTAGCTTGTGTGTCTTATTTCATTTCACATTATATTCTCATAGAGAATCTATTTTTCTTACAAATAACTCAAGTTTATCCTTTTCATGGCAGATTAATACATATGAAAGTTTTAATTTCAACCACATGCTGTACCAGCCCCACCCCCAGGTGCAGTGAGCCAGAGAAGGAGACTAGGCATGGTTGCTCATGCCTGTGATAGCAATTATGGAAAGTCTGAAAACAGGAAGATCACTATGAATTTCAGCTGTGTAGTGACAGCCTGTATCAAATACATAATAATAGTCAAATAAAAAAATAAATTTTAATACAAAACATTTAATTTTTTGGTAGACAAAATAGGCAAAATTCTTTAACTCATGTGCATAGCCAAGAGCATTCTTTTCTTTTCTTTCTTTTTTTTGGTGGTACTAGGAATTGAACTCAGGACCTTGTGCATGCCAGGTAACCACCTATTCCACTGAGCTATTGTCCTGGACCCCCAATTCTGAACAGAATCTAAGTTGTACAGCATATAGTACCAAGAATGAACAAATGGTGCCATGTCAAATCTACCAGATTCTGCACAAAAAGACACAACAAACAGAAGGAAAACATAACCTACAGAATAGGAAAATGTTTGGTGTTTTTTTGTTTAGCAGATATTCCTCAGACTTAGGGTCAATACCTGGAATCTACTTTAAATTCAGTTTCTAGATCACTATGAAAATGTAGGAGCTTCAAAATAAAACAACATTGAGATTCATAGACATTTAAATAGTTATTGTGGCCTTGACCTCAGTATTTGGAATAACTTTGATGATTGACAATCTTTAGAAAAATCAACTATCCAGAGCTTAAAAATGTAGTATATTTGCATACTGCTTTTCTTTTTCATATGAGCAAATATGACACACTAATACACTTCTTTGTAATTTAAATGTGTCCGTGGTCAGTGAGATATCTCAGAAGTCTAAAGTATCTGCTTAGCCAGGTTTAGGTAAGCACGGGACAAGCAGTTCGATATATTGTACCACATATAATGCCAGCAACAATCCTCCAAACTGGTCTGGGTTAAACACAAGAAAAAAAGTGTCAGAGTCATTATTATCTTTGAAGAGAGAAGCCACATGTTGAAACCTCTGAAATACTACATGGAAAAGACGAGATTCCCTATTAATTTAACAAGCCATGCCTGGATAAAACTTTGAGTACATACCTCAGATTTGTGCAGAAACACTTATTAAGTTGGCACTCTATAGAAAGAATTTTGGAGAAACAGATTTCTTTATGCTACAGTGATGAGGGAAAGTTTCACATGGATGGAACTGAAGCATAACTCTCAGTCTAATGAGAGTTCCATGGAGAGAAAATCACTTCTCAACAGGGAAGCTGCATTTTCTTTTGCTGGACTATGGCCTATGTTTGTCCCTCAGGTCTTTACTGTGAGCTCTGAAGAGCACTCTTGATGTCTACTTCATTGCGAAATGGGCAAAAGAATATCACATGCCAGGTATTATCAAGTAACTTCCTATTCTAGGGAGAATCTTCAAACAGTACTGGAGAGGATACAATTAGAAGTCAGTCCTACGGAAAACCCACTACTATTATGGAATACTTGACTATATTGGATTATTTTGCTGAATTCACAAATCTACAATATTTAAATGGCAATGGAATACCCATCTCTGACAAAACTAAACAAAAAAGGGGATATAAATGAGGGATCATTTTGTATCTGTATATAAAAATAGGATAGATAGACAGCTACTTTCTCTTAATTCAGTGAGAAGAAAGATTTGCACTAATAGGGTTTGGGCAGGATATCATGTCTCTATCATATACTATGAATAACCACCACAAAGAAAACAATATGCAATGTATTAATTATTGTAACTGTTCTATTAATCCATTTTGAAACTGTGTCATTGGTATTTGTTTCTCAATAAGATTAATTAAAAAAATAAGATAGTAATTTGCCTCAGGAGCCTTGTTCCTTAGTCCTCACTTGCCTTCTGCACATTTATCCCCAGCATTGAGATGGAGATTATCTAGGCAAATCTGAGTTAGTCCGCTAGCTCAGCCAAAGCCAGTTCCATTCAACACATAGAGACCACAACACATAGAGAAATATCAGCAGAGCTAATCGTCCCAAGCCTAGGCAATACATGGTCACAGTATTGTGACTGGAACATTCTGTGGATATACAGGAAAACTTTAAATTTTGAGTAACTTCTTTTGTGAGCTTTCCTGAGACAAGCAAATATTTCTAATAAATGCTAATTTGATAAAGAGAGCCACATCTTGAATTACAAGTAGTATGTGATGCTGAAAGCTACATGATCACACACACACACACACACACAGAGCAATTGTGTGTGATTATTTGGCAACAACAATAGTTGAGAAGATCTTGATTGCCAGAGAGAAGGAGAAAAAAGATGAATGAATTTCTCGCTTAAAATTAGATTAAGGTGATGAGTAAAATGTAAGAAACAGTGAAATATTTTGTAGCAAATGAATATCTGAATTAAGCTGTAACAGTGTAAATGTGTAATGGCAATACAATTTCACATTTCTCAAAAATCTTCAAAAGGAGCCAAAGAAGAACTGTTTGACAGATTTCTTGTTAAAGAAACAGAAAAGGGGGCCAGGGACATGATTAGTGGAAAAAGCATTTCCCTGGCAAATGCAAGGGCCTGAGTTCAATCCCCGGTTCTGAAAAAAAAAAAAAAAAAGTTAAAGGAACAAAAAGAAAAAGACTGTATAAATCCAGTAGATAGCAGTAAATCTGTAAATGACAGTGAAAGTAGTCATGTACAATAATCCTTCTCAGCCTTGTCTCCCTCATGCCAACCATGAAGATTTTCAAAGAAAGCACACATGAAATCATTAATGGGTATTTACAGCTTTATTATTATGTATTATATCTCAGTATTAGTATCATTTTATATGAATATATTTGACAAAATATGTGGACACAAATGAAGGACCATTTTGTATCTTTATATTGAAAATAGGACATACAGCTAATTTGTCTTAATTCAATAAATAGAAAAGTGTATACGAGTAGTGTTTAGACAAGATATCATGTCTGCATCTTGTCCTCTGAATAACTACTAGGAAGAAAATATGAAATGTATTAATTATTATAACTGTCCTACTAACTAGTTTTGAAACTGTCTCATTAATATTTCTTTCACCAGAAAATTAATAAAATAACCTAGGTCTTAACCATCCATCAGAAAAGTATAAAAATGAAGTATACATCATGAGCCCATAATATTAAGCTGAGCTGTAAATGGTCAACAATTTCTTTGAATAACTCACTATGGTTGTAGAATGCTGGACTGTGTTGGATTGTGTTGTCGAGTTCAAGCACCTAAGTTACTTGAATGTCAATGGAGTGCCCACTTTTGACAGGTGTAGACAAAGAAAAGGTTGTAGAAAGAAAAAATCATGATGTGTGTGTATAGGCAGTACAGTTGGGATAGATAACGCTGTGCTTCTACATAATTCTATGCGAGGCAAGATCTGCACTAATGGTGGTTGGACAGGATATTATGTCGGCTTTTAGTACTATGGTCATCCACTAGGTAAATAATTATTGAAGTTTTGGTATAATTCAGGTATAAAAAATAAGATAAGTAAGCAACTACACTCTTAATTCACTGATAAGAGATATCTGATAAAATAATATCTGTAAATATAATATCATGTATGCACCTTGTACAATACCAAAACGTTATGAAAATAGTTTGCAATATATTAATTCATCGAATGTGTATGGTTAAGGTGTCTTGAAACTGTCTGATTGACATTTGTATTTTAATAAAATAAAAATAAATGAAAAAAATTAATAAAATAATGGGAGTTTCATTATTTCTTATGGGGAAATTCACTGTTATTTTCAAGTTCATTGG
>PVKA01034638.1:0-23242 GCA_004027165.1 Ctenomys sociabilis | reverse complement strand
GATTCTAGTCACCATACATTTTATGCAACAGTGGTTGAGCCCGTGAAATATGTCATGTAACTCCAGGTGATGAAGGGAGGTGGTTTTCCAGTTTGCCTGAGATAAACAGAAAGCAAGCAAGGTCATTGTAGAAAGGGCTCCATGGGAGAGGGCAGTATGAGAAAGGGGGCAGGGGACAGGCTGCTTCACATGGGCCTGTCAGAGTGAATTTGTAAGAGGTGGTGACATCTGGACAGGCCTGAGTGACAGAAGGAAGCTGTCGTGTGAAGCTCTCTGGGAGGGTCCTAGGCAAGGACACTCCCCTGGGGTGGAAGTAAGCTTGGCTTGTTCAGGAGCAGACAGAACTCGGGGGTGCTGGGCAGACTGAGAGAGGGGGAGGAGGAGGATAGGGGCCCATGGGCCATAGCAAGGACTGTTTGTTTTTAATTTATTCTACATATGATAGAAAACCAGTGGAGATTTTTAAGAGGGTCATATGATCTGACTCATGTCTTGCTCTTGGTGATGTATAAAGTAGAGATTTTTAGGAAAGGAAAAGTGGAAGCAGAAAAATCGCTTCATGACAGTTGAAGAGGTTTAAAGAGAAAGTGAAATTAGCTTTCAGTAAAGTGAATTGGAAGTGATTACATTTTGGGATAAGAATGTGGTCTTTTGAAAGCTCTTCTTATTGGGTTTATTTATTTATTTTTCCTTTCTGGGAGCTATATTAGGGTGGTTTTTTTTGTTTTGTTTTGTTGTTTTTTTTTTTTTTTTGCCAATGACTCATCAGGTAACCATTTCTAGTAAATTTCATAAAATATTGCAGGGAGTACCTGGTGGAAAAGGCCAAGTTAAATGCAGGTAAGTAAAAGCTCACGCAAGTGGCTCAGTTTCAGGTGAAGGTCTGTTGCCCTTTTCATTCATTATTCTCCCAGTATACAGCTCAGGGCTGATGGCCAATAGTCTGCCAATTAAATTATATTAATTTAGTTAAAATGTCCTTATTCAAGATAAATATTTACATCTTGATAGTAAAGTCCTGAGATGAACTACAGAGATGTTTAATGCCTGAGAAGTACATTGTTGTAATGTGTATTGGAGATATTGGGTAGAAGAGTTTACAAAGAGAATTAAGGCCATAATACTATCAGAGATGAACTCTACTTCTTCCACAACTGGGTTTTATTCTTGCTTATGGACCTGTGAAAAAAATACATACACTTCACCTTTCATCTTGCTGAGTTTTTTTCATTTAATTTAATAGTCTATTTTGGAGCTCCTAAAAGAAACCTAGAGGATCTGGCAAGATGGTTCAGTGGTCTAAAGAACCTTCTTGGGCAAGCTTAGGCAAGTACGCAGGGACCATGGTTCAATCCCAGGCACCACATGCCAGTACCCGCCTCGTTGCCAGGGTGGGCTGAGCCAGCCACAAAGAAGAAAAAAAAAAAAGAAGAAGAAGAATGCTAGAATAAGCTCTTGGATAAAAACATAGAATTTTGTTTAAACCAGGTGTAAGGGCTGGAGAGATAGCTCAGTAGAATAAGCACTTGCCTGGCAAGTGCAATGGCCTGAGCTCAATCCCCAGCTCCAACAAAATATTATAAATAAATAAATGAATAAAATCTTTCTGACATCAGGCATTAAAGAGTCTGACTCAGCAAGCTGTGACACAGGCTTTTACTTTTGGTTAGAAACTTTGTTTTTCGGTTCCACCAAAGATGGAACTCAGGACCTTGTATTGGCTAAGCAGGCACTTATGCTGATCCAATACCTTTCTTTTCTTTTCTTTTCTTTTCTTTTCTTTTCTTTTCTTTTCTTTTCTTTTCTTTTCTTTTCTTTTCTCTTCTCTTCTCTTCTCTTCTCTTCTCTTCTCTTCTCTTCTCTTCTCTTCTTTCTTTCTTTCTTTCTTTCTTTCTTTCTTTCTTTCTTTCTTTCTTTCTTTCTTTCTTTCTTTCTTTCTTTTGTAGAACTTGGAATTGAACTGAGGCCCTTGTGCTTGCCAGGGAAGCGCTTATTGCACTGAGCTATCTCCCGGGCCCCAATACCTTTATTTTCTATCTATGAAAATAGTTGGTACGCAGTAACAGATGCCTGTAATCTCAGATACTCAGGAGTCTGAGTTAAGAGGATCACAAATTTAAAGCTGGCCTGGCCAACTTGGTGAGATCCTGCCTCAAAAAATAAAAAGGGCCGCAGTGTGAAGGCTCTGAGTTTTAGCCTTAGTGCCAAAGGGTAAAAAAAAAAAAAAAAAAAAAAAAAAGAATATCTATTTTTTCAGCAATATTCCACTGATAATCCACTCCAGTAATAGCAATCCATATCCCTCTAGGGAAAAATCACCCCTCTGTCTCTCTCATCTCAGTATGATTCTTTCCTCTTAGGTCCTTACAGGCCTGGGCACAGGACCTAAGTGGGTCAGTTAGAACAATTCTCAAGAATTGTTTCAGAGAGAAAAGTCACCTTGTTCCCATGCTTTGCTGGAAATTAGGAGGATACTGAGTCTTTGGAAATCCTGGGGGCTTGCACTGAGCCATGGAACAACAAATTCTATTTTCATAGGTCTGTTTATGTTGGGGTTTCTGGCTACCTGCTCATGGACATTACAAGAGAGGTCGTTCTTAACTAAGGGAGCCAATTTACATCGGGAAGAGATTTTTTCCAAAGCAGCGAAGCCCATCCCCAGAGTCCTCAAAATAAGAATCATTTTCTTCAGCCAGAGTAGAAAGGAAATGAGGCACATCAGAAAGTAGAAATAGTTTGCAACCTCATTGCCAAAGAGTCTGAAAACCTGTAGGAGGACTGGATTTGATCAGGATGCCAGATTTTATAAATTTCATTTTTCAGTGAAGATGCTCAGATTTCTGGCTCTACCTGTCCTCTTCGAACCATGACATTCTCCTATCAAGAAGCGGAATCTTGCTCTTTCATGCATTGATCTTTAGCAAGCCTTTGGAACTGACTCAACAAATAGAGTACCACTGAAGCAGCTGGATGTGGTGGCATATGCGTGTGATCTCAGCAAGCTGGGAGGCTGGGGCAAGAGGATTAGAGGTGACCTAGTAAAACCCTAATAATAAAAAAGATCTGGGAAAGTAGCTCAGTGTGAAGAAGTTATCAGTTGCTCAGTACCAGAAACATAAAAGAAAATCTGGCTGGTGTTTCTTCCCAGTTTTGGGGGGACAGTGTTGGAATATTCTTGGAGGATTGAGCCATCAGGGTATCCCTGGCATCCCTCCTGGTCCCTGATGGTATATACTAACTAGTTACTTTAAACGAATGTGACACCCCAACATGGGAGCTGATGGCACCAAAAAACTCAATCCTATGAAACTCTGGACACATGGCTGTGTTGGGAGAGTGATGCATGTTAACTCTATGGTGGGCAGGGCACGTGGGACACTCAGACCTTATCCTATATGTTTTCTCTATGATTGCTTCTGATTTATATCCTTTAACTGTAATTGTAAATATTGCACCTTCCTGAATTTTTAGTCATATTAGGGAATTTTCCAAGTTGAAGGGACAGTGAAAACCGCTGAATCTGTAAGCAGCTGATCAGAACTGAGGATGGTGTGGGGACTCTCAAACTTGTGGGTGGTGACTGAAGTGAGGAAAGTCTTGTGGATGACTTTAACCTGTGAAATTTGGTCTTATTCTAAGCCATGGGAGCCAGAAATCATTGTCCAGCTCTAGCTAAGGTCCAAGCTGACATGGGCCAACCATCAAACATGTAAGTGTATGAGCCTTTAGCTGATTCTAACATTTATCTTTCAAGTGACACTTGGCCTTTGGTTCTCCCAGCTGATATCCTAGGCAACATGGAAGAGAAAGAAATCATCTACAACGAACCCTGTTCAAATTCCTGATCCACAGAAGCTAGTGACATAGTTTCTATGCCACTGCATGGGAGAGAAGTTTGTTACAGAGCAAAAGATAATTGGAAAGTGTGTTTATGCCTATAAGTTGGATATGGCTGTAGACAAGTTTAAATAGGAAGCAGTGGCATTCAGAGCAGATGACATACAGAAGTGAGGGGGTTTCCAGGAAGGTTAGCCAAGGAACTCGAAGAGGTTTTGTTTTTTTTTTAGTGGAATTTCTGTGGTCCTCTAGAGAACTTAATAGCTTGAAAGTCTGCATGATTTTGAGTTCCATTTGAGAGAGAGCGACATTAGTGAGACAGACAGACCAACAGACAGACAGATAGAGGGGCTGGCAAGATGGCTCAGTAGAATAAGCGCTTCCCTAGCAAGCACAAGGGCCTAAATTCAATCCTCAGTTCTGCCACCAAAAAAAAAAAAAAAAAAAAAAAAAAAGAGAGAGAGAGAGAGAGAAAGAGAGAATTAGAAATTAGAGAAAATATACCTCAGCCATGTAATTACAGAAAATTTACATACACTGTAGACTACAGTAAAGTAGAACAAGAGAATTTATGAATGAACTGGCTAATCTAGCTAATAACACTTCTAGGAAGTGTTAATATGTCTTAGGGATTCTTCTAGATGCTCTAATAAATATGAAGAGAGATAAACTAAAGCATTATCTGTCAAGCTGGGTGTGGTGGCACATGCCTGTAATCTCAGCACTTGGGAGTCTGAGGCAGGAGGATTGCTGTGAGTTTGAGGTCAGCCTGGGCTATAAAGTGTGTTGAAGGCCAGTTTATTTTTTTTTGGTGGAACCAGGAATTGAACTCAGGCCCTTGCACTTGCCAGGGAAGTGCTTAAAGGCCAGTTTAAACTACATAGTGAAGGTCTGAGGAGATGGCTCAGTAGAAGAAGCGCTTACCTGGCAAGTGAAAGGGCCTGAGTTAATCCCCATAGAGAGACCCTGTCTCAAAAAGACCAAAATGAATCTGTCATACTGAGTGGTGGTGCATACCTATAATTAATCCTAGCACTCTAAAAGGAGGATCAGAAGTTGTCCAATTTAGCAATTTATAGCACAGCGGACTAAAGTGCACGCTTAAGTGCAAAGACCAGCAAGAGTCCAGGCGTACTGTAATCTCTGGGGAGGCAGAAAACAGGAGGATCATGACAAGTTCAAACTGTGTAGTGAGATCCTGCAACAACCAAATACATTAAGGCTGGCCAAATAGCTTGAGTTTGATCCCCCAGCCTGACATGCTGACCTTGCCCCTGGGGTACACTGTGAGGGCAATTCAAACTGGGTGTGGTGGTGCACGCCTGTAATCCCAGCTCTTGGGAGGCTGTAAACAGGAGAATCACTACAAGTCTGATCTAGCAGTGAGACCCTGAATATTCTGTAGACTCTTCCCTAAGAGAGAAATAAGGCTGGGGAGATAGCTTGGCAGTTAAGTGCCTGGCTAGCAAGTGCAAGGACCCAGCTTTGATCCTAGTACAGCAAGCTCTCCTGGTCCTGGCCCTGGCATGCTGTGCTGACCCCCAAGACTGGGCATGGTGGTGGTGTACCCCTGTAATTCCATGCTGGGGAGGCTGAGACAGAGGAGAGGTTGAAACAGGAGGATCACTATGAATTGAGCTGCATAGCAAGACCCTATACGTAAATAAATGCTGAAAGGTTAAACAATTTGTTTTAAATGAAAAGCCTGCAACTGGGCTGAAAACCAGCAGTGGACAAACGTTAGAGGGATGGGAGAGCCCTAGGGCACTTTAAGACTTCATGTTCATTATTTTTACCTTGGTGGCCATGGCCACATGAGTGTGTAAAGTTGTGTGCTTTCCAAGGAGAGCAGACATATTCATGAAAGACCCTGAGAGACTCCAAATATTCACCTCTGCTAACTCTGAGGCTCTTTTAGGGCAGCAGGAAAAATCACAGGCCTAACTGTGTACTGCACAGTGTAGTGTGCCCCAGGATGCACACAGAGTGCCTTGATAAATACTCGGAGCTGTATTTGAGGCATTTAAGGAAATTTATGTCTAATAATTAACTAAGAACTAAGTTAACTAAGCAGATACTTCAGTGGTTACACATGACAAAGAATGTAAGATTTAGAGAACTTGTTGAAAGAAATTACTAAAGAAAAAAACAACACACTATTAGAAAAGAGAATATTGGTATCTAGATTTGTGTGTGTGTGTGTGTGTGTGTGTGTGTGTGTTGCTAGGGCTTTTGAACCAAGCTACATCTCTGCTCTCTTTTATTTTCTGTTTTGAAACCAGGTCTTGGTAAGTTGCTAACTTATCGTTCTCTTGCCTCAGACTCCTAAGTGCTGGTTACAGATGTGACACATAACCCATCCAGGCTTACATTATTATGCAGGCTAATATCCCACAGTCTGCAAAGAGTGAGCTGAAGTCTCAGGGAAACTGGTAGTAAAGTTCTAGTCTGAGTCCAGAGGCCCAAGAAACAGTAGTTCTGAGGGTGTAAGTACAAGTCTGAGAGCAAGAGACCAATATCCCAGCCCAAACAGCCAATTAGAGAGCAAATTTTTTTCCAGCAGCCTCTTTTTTCTTCTCTAGCTCTTCATGAATTGACAGTGGCCATCTGCATCAAGGAGGCAACCTGCTTTATTCATCAACTGATTCAAATGCTAGTCTCTTGTACCTTCACTGACGTACCAAGAAATAAATTTGGAAACCAGAAAACAATGGGGTGGGATATTCAGAATACTGAAAAAAATAAATCACTGATCAAGAGTTCTTGTGGGAGCCGGGCATGGTGGCGCAGGCGTGTAATCCTAGCACTTGGGAGGCTGAGGCAGGAAGATTGTTATGAGTTCGAGACCAGCCTGAGCTACAAAGTGAGCTTAAGGCCAGCCTGAACTGCATAGTGAGACCCTGTCTCAAAAAGACAAAAAAAAAAAAAAAAAGAGTTCTTGTGGGGGCTGGCAAGATAGCTCAGCAGACTAAAGTGCCTGCCTAGGCAAGTTTAGGTAAGCACAGGGACTGCCGTTCAATCCTCGGCACTGGGGCTGGGAAGATAGCTCAGTAGAATAAGCGCTTCCCTCGCAAGCACAAGGGCCTGAGTTCAATCCCTGGTCCTGCAAAAAAAAAAAAGAAAGCTGCCCTCAATCCTCGGCACTACATGCCATGCCAGTTCTGCCCCAAGTGGCTGAACTGGCCACAGAGTCCAGGGTAGGTGTAGTGATGTGTGCCTGTAATCCCAATGCTGGGGAGGCTAAAATCAGAAGGATCACTATGATTCCAAGCTACATAGTGAGACCTTGTAATAAGCAAATACATTAAAAAAAAAAAAAAAAAAAAAACAGTTCTTGTGGGACATAGGGGTGTGGCCTCTAAGGGTTTATATGCCTCCCTGGATCTGAAATTCTTTCTGCTTCCTGTTCATCATACTATGAGCAGCTCTTTGCTGTTATTCCATGCTGCCTGGGAGCCAGCTGACTGTGGACTGAACTGCAAACCAAAATAAATCTCCTTAAAATATATAAGGTATTACGTTGCAGTAACAAGAAAGTAGCTAAGAGTTTGGTACTGCAGAAATGGGGCTGTTGCTGTGAATGTATTTGATCATATGGCCCAGAAGCCTCTGGAACTGGATTATGGGAGAAGTCTGGAAAGAGTTGGAGAAGATGATGATAGAAATGCAGCTTGTAAACACCAGGCTGAGCATGTTTCAGTTGGGAACAAGGACTCCACTGGGATTTAGATTCCAGGTCATGTGTGTTATGCTCTGGCAGGAAATTTGCCTACAGTTTCTTCATGTCCTGAGGTTTTGGTGGGCTGACTAATCTAGCATGGAGACGATAGCCTAAGATAGCCCAACCTTGCGACTGTGGCATGGCTATTACTGGTGGATTGTAGTCAGCTCTTCATTGAGAATCAGAAGCTGACTGATTTAAAGTCTTCAGTTTTCCCAAACAGGAGCTTTTGTGGAGTCAGGACTTGTAAAGTTTTGGCAAAGGAGATCTTGCTTGCTAAAAAATATTAACGTTGAATAAAAGGTAGGTGCTTTACAAAATGACAATAGAAAAGACATTCCAAGTACATCACAGGAACTGGGAAGACCTCACCCTTTGTACTCAAAATTGCTAAAGTGAAAGCTGTTGATTTGAGGAGAAATCTCCAGGGTACCAAGCTTGAAAAGGCAAGTGGACATCTAAGGAAGAAATTCCTGGGATTCAGTCCACAGTACTCAACTATACAGGCACTCAGACCAGTGCATTTCCAGGGGACATAGCCAGAGCACTAGTGGGTAGCAAACCTGGGCATCCACATTAGTTTTTACAAGCATCTGGAACATAAGAATTGTGGGATCAGAAAAGCTTCCACCTAGATTTCAGAAGAAGGCCTGGAGGCTACTGATCTGCACCTGATAAATCAGTGTGCAAAGCTGAAAGTGCAGTGGAGACCCCAGAAGGTTGACCATTTGAAGAGAGCCAAAGAATAAGCAGCCTGTAACCACCAGCAACACCATGGAAGTAGGACCACCCAAACCCTTTGGAGTTAATATCTCATCACCATGACTTGCCGTGGGTGCTGGACATGGCGGTTATGGGATTCAGCGTATGCCCTGCTTGTTTGAATCTTGCTTAGGTCCCCTTGTTCTACCCTTCTATTTCTCCCTTTGGAATAGGAATGTTTATCTTGTGCCATTGTATGTTGATAATGTTGAACTTTCTTTTGCTTTTTACAGGTGCTCATTGCTGAGAGATTGCCTCAAGTTTCAGAGGAGACTTTGGACTTGGACTTTTCAGCAGTGCTGAAACTGTCAGGACATGGGCAACTCTCAGAGATGGACCGAATGTATTTCGCATGAAGGAATGCACGTGAGCCTTTGGGAAGGTCATGGATAGAATGGTATGATTGATAGCTAGATGTCCACTCTCATATGCTCATAGATAGGGCTTTTGAGAGGTGATTGGACCATGGAGGTGTGATCCTCACCAATGAAACTCACCTACTGATGAGTTTATAGCTAAATGTGATGTTGGGGGCAGTGCCTGGTCATCAGAGGAGGTGGTTGAGGGGGTCTTGAAGGGCATATCTTCCTGCCCTACACCTTCCTTCACCTTCACCCTCTCTGCTTTCCTACTGTCTTTCTTTTTTTTTTTTTTTTTTTTTTTTTGTTTTTTTGAGACAGGGTCTCGCTATGCAGTTCAGGCTGGCTTTAAGCTCACTTTGTAGCTCAGGCTGGTCTCGAACTCACAACAATCCTCCTGCCTCAGCCTCCCGAGTGCTGGGATTACAGGCATGCGCCACCACGCCCGGCCCTACTGTCTTTCTATGAGAAGTTGTTCTCTGTTGTACAGCTGTGCCAGACCATTCTGCCTGGGAGCCAGCCAACCATGAACTGTAAATGTTAGCCAAAGTAAATGTTGCCTTCTTTACTCTGTGGGTTTCAGGTACTTTCTCCCAGCCATGAGGAAAGTGGCTAAGACAAGGGACAAAGAGGAACATGTCACAATAATACAAAGGTCAACCCACAACTATAAACATGTATGTATTTAATAACAGATCCTAAAATCCATGAAGGTAAATTAAAATTTAAGAGAGAAATAGAAAATTCAGCAATTATACTTTGAGATTTCAATGTTCTACTGCCAGCAGTGCACAAAACAGCTGGAAACAGGGAAAGAAGACTCAAGAGCAGCAGGAATAAAATAGACACCATTAGCAATTTTGCAGAAACGCAGAGGATTGGAGCCTGCAAGATAGCTCAGTGGACTAAAGCACCTGCTTAGGCAAGCACAGGCAAGTGTGGGGGGCACAGTTTGATCCCCAGCACCACATGTCGTGCCAGCTCTGCCCCAGGGCAGGCTGAGTCAGCCAGAGTCAGGCATAGTGGTACACACCTGTAATCCCAGCACTGGGGAGGCTGAGAGCAGGAGGATAACCACAAGTCCGAGCTGCATAGTGAGATCCTGCAACAGCCAAATACATTTTAAAAAATAAAAAAAGAAATGAATAGGATTACACAGGAATAGTACAGATAATTATATGCCGAAAATTACATTACTTATATAGATTAAATGGTCAAATTCCTAGACAGGGGGTGGGGAAATGACTCAGTGGAATAAGCGCTTCCCTGGAAAGCGCAAGGGCCTGAGTTCAGTCCCTGGTTCTGGAAAAAAAAAAAAATTTCATAGAAAGACATAAGGCACTGACACTGATTTAACAAGTTAAAAATCTGATCCAGGCAGGTTAGCATAGGCCGGTAATCCTACTAGTAAAGGAGGCTGGGGTAAGAGGGTTGTGTTTTTGTGATAATAGCCATTCTTTCTGGGGTGAGATAGAATCTTAGTGTTTTCATTCAAAACACTATATAGCTGAATAAGTGCTTCACTTTCCTGACATGTGATTGTCTGTACTATTCCTTTATTTTTTATATATAAACATATATATATGTGTGTGTGTATATATATATATATATATATATATATATATATATGTTTTTTACCTTCTTTACTTTCTCCCAACACAAGGGCAGGGGAGATAGCTCAGTAGAATATGTGCTTGCCTGGCAAATTTAAGGTCCTGAGTTCAATCCCTGGTACTAAAAAAAAAAAGAAAAGCAAACAACTTTCTCCCAATTCAGTTTGTGTTTTGTTTTCTTTTCACTTCATAATAACTATTGCACATTTTGGGTTTATCTTTTTTTTTTTGGTGGAACCCGGAATTGAGCTCAGTCCCCTGCGCTTGCCAGGCAAGCACTTATCCTCCTGAGTCATATCCTCGGCCCCCCTCTATTGCACATTTTGGATCTTATTTATTCTTTCAACTTCTCACACTGTTGAGACAATAGGATATTTACACTCAGGTGGTCTGATTTATTTCGCTTATGGGTATGGTCTCAAGTTGCATCCATTTACCTATAAAAGTTTCAAGTTTATCTTTCTTTGTGGCTGAGCAATATTCTATTATATAAAAAAATAACTTTTTAAATCTATTCCTTGGTTGATGGACATTTGGGTTGTTTCCAAGATTTGTTATTACAAATTGCACTGCTATAAACATGGGTGCACATATATTGCTGTGGTATGATGTTTTTAATTCTTCTGGAAAGATTCCCAGAAGGAATATTCACACTGATTTCCACAGTAGTTGCACAAGTCTGCACTCCCACCAACAGTGGAGAAGTATTCATTTTTCTCCACATCCCCACCACCATTTGTTATTGGTTGACTTCTTTTTTTTGGCAGAATGGGATTGAACTCAGGCCTTTGTGCCTGCCAGGGAAGCACTTGTTCCACTGAGCCATCTCCCCGATCCAGTTGACTTCTTGATAATAGCCATTCTTTCTGGGGTGAGATGGAATCTTAGTTTTTCTTTTCTTTTTTTTTTTAGGTTTTTTTTTTTTTTTTTTTTTTTTTTTTTTTTTTTTTTTTTTTTTTTTTTTTTTTTTTTTTTTTTTTTTTTTTTTGACAGGGTCTCACTATGCAGCCCACATTCACTGTGATCCTCCTGCTTCCTGCCTCCCTAGGGCTGGGATTACCAGTGCGCGCCACCACGCCCGGACCCCAGCGCAGGCTCAGCGCACCCGAAGGCGGGGCCGGCGCGGCATGCGGAACCAGGAATTGAATCCTGGCCGCTGCGCTTACCTAAGCAAGTGCTTAGTCTGCTGAGCTATACCGCAGGCCCTGGAATCTTAGTTTTTCATGTGCAGCTCTTGAATGACCAACGACATTGAACATTTTTTCATGTATTTATTTGCTATTCAAATTTCTTCATCTAGAATTGTGTATTCATCTCAAATGCCCATTTCTGGATTACGCTTTTGAATTTGGGAGTCTGACTCTTTTCAATTCTTTGTATGTTCTGTATATGATATAAGCCCTTCGTCTTAGGGGCTATTGGCTGTAATTTTTCCCCCATTCTCTGTGTTGTCTTTTTGTTCTTTAAATGATATCTTTTAATTATTTTTATTTTTTTTTGTGGAACCAGGGATTGAACTCAGACCCTTGTGCTTGTCAGGGAAGCGCATATTCTAGTGAGCCATCTCCCTGGCCTCTATCTTTTTATTTTTTAAGAAAAATTTTTTGGCGGAACTGGGGATTAAACTCAGGCCCCTGTGCTTGCCAGGGAAGTGAAGCGCTTATTGTAGTGAGCCATCTCTCCGGCCCCTACGTGAGGTCTTTTGATGTGCAAAAACTTTTCAATAAGATGAGATCCCATTTGTTGATTGTAATATTTCCCTTGCAGTCTGTACTTTGTTCATGAAGTGTCCACGTACAGCTATGTCTTTGAGATTTCTACCTTTCTGTGAGACTTTACTGGAAGATTTTTTTCTCTTCCACTAAATTTAGTGTATCTGTTTTAATATTTAGATCTTTGATCCATTTTGACTTTAGTGCATAGTGCTAGACATGGGTGTAGTTTTTTTGTTTTGTTTTGTTTTGTTTGGCAGAACTGGGGATTGAACTCAGGCCCTTGTGCTTGCTAAGGAAGAACTTACTCCACTGAGCCATCTCCTTGGCCAGGGTCTTGTTTTATTTATTTATTTATTTATTTATTTATTTATTTATTTATTTATTAGTACTGGGGATTGAACTCAGGACCCTGCACTTATTCTAGTGAGCTATCTCCCTGGCCCTGGGTCTAGTTTTAGTCTTTGGAATTCTACCAAGTATTTAAAGAAGAATGAATAATAATTTCTCACGAACTCACCCAAAAAGTGAAATGCTTAGGACATGTCCCAGCTCACTATACAAAACCAGTATTCCTATGATACCGAAGCCAGACAAATTTTGACAGAGAAATAAAATTGCAATTCCATATCCTTTATGAAACAGATGTAAATACCCTCCACAAAATACTAGCAAACTAAATCGCCACAAAATGTTTATAGTCAAAGTTATATGCCTTTGTAATTTGTTGTAGGAATACAAGTTTGTTTTAACATCTTTTTTTTTTTTTTGACAGAGTCTCACTATACAGTTAAGACTGGCCTCGTGCTCACTTGTAGAGTACCCAGGCTGGTGTCAAATTCACAGAAGTCATCCTGGCTCAACCTCCTGAGTGCTAGGATTACAGGTGTGCACCCTATTCCTGGTTCCAGGGTTGCATGGTGCGCACCCACGTCTCAGGCTGAGACAGCATGCCTAAGCATCCAGGCGGAGACCACAGGGTACTCGGGACCAGGGATCGAAGTCAGGTCCTTGCACTTGCCAGGTAGGTGCTTATACCTCTGACTATCTATCGGTCCCTGTTCTAACATCTTTTTTTAAAAAGTAATTTTCTGTTCTAACATCTTAAAATCAACCAATTACACAAAGTTAATAAGGTACCAGAAACCACTCTATCATTTCAATAGATACAGAGATATGACATTTGATAAAATTAAACCCTTTAAAGAAGCAAACATTTAGCAAAGTAGAATTTTTTTTTTTTTTTTTTAAGACAGGGTCTCACTATGCAGTTCAGAGTTCAGGCTGGCCTTAAGCTCACTTTGTAGCTCAAGCTGGTCTTGAACTCACAACAATTCTCCTGCCTCAGCCTCCCGAGTGCTGGGATTACAGGCATGCGCCACCACGCCCAGCGCAAAGTAGAATTTGAAGAGAATTTCCTGTACTTAGTAAAGGCATCTACAAATCTCCACAATTGACTTCATATTTAATTGCATGAGACTGAGTCCTTTCTCCCAAAAATTCAGAACAAGACAAGGGTATGCACTACTGCTACTTCTACTTTAATCAGATCAACGAGGCAATAAAATAAAATAAAAATACCAAGACTGAAAAGGAAGGACTAAAATTTTTCTTTCACAGATTAAATATGATACTCTATAGGGAAAACCCCAAGGTGCTTACAAGAAAGCTACAATCACTAATAAATGAATTCATGAAAGTCACAGGGTAGATCAACATGCAAACATGTAATTCTGTACACCAACAGGGCATGGTAGAGGATTAAGGAAACAATTCAATGTATAACAGCATTGCAGACTGGGTAAGGTGGCACGCACCTGTAATCCCAGCTCTTGGGAGGCTATAAACTGGAGGATTACTATGAGTCCGATCTAGTTGTTCCCTTTTTTTTCTTTGAGACAAAGTCTCACCATGCAGTTCAGGCTGGCCTTAAGCTCACTTTGTAGCTCAGGCTGGTCTCGAACTCACAACAATCCTCCTGCCTCAGCCTCCCGAGTGCTGGGATTACAGGCCTGTGCCACCACACCCGGCTTGTGAGTCCGATCTAGTAGTGAGACGCTGAACACTTTGTAGAACCTTCCCTAAAATACAAAATGAAACAAAGCAACAGGAACAGGGAGATGGCTCAGTGAAATAAGTGCTTCCATGGCAAGCATAAGGGCCTGAGTTCAATCCTTCGTTTAGCTTTTGGTCCACCACAAAACAACAACAACAACAAAAAAACCCACACCTGCTTCCTAGGAGCGCCTGACTTCTGTTCTGGGTAGCTTTCCTTTTGTGTGGTCTTGGTAGGAGTGAGAATTTGCCTCTTGTCACAGAAATTGAACATTAATGGTTACCTTTGAAAAAAACTAATAGAAATTAGTAGTACAATAATTCTGTTAAAGGCTGGGGAGATAGCTCAGTTGAATAAGCACTTGCCTGGCCTGTGCAAGGGCCTGAGTTCAATCCTTAGTTCCAAAAAAAAAAAATCTCTGCTATCCTATGTATATACCTGCATGTTTTCCCTCCTTCCTTTTTTTTTTTTTTTTTTTTTTTTTGTTTTGTTTTGTTTTCTCATCTCAATTAAAGTGAGAGAAAAAGTTAATGTTAATTGACTGATAGCCGGGGAGATAGCTCATTAGAATAAGTGTTTGCCTGGCAAGCATAAGGGCCTGCGTGTTCCACCAAAAACAAACAAAAAAAAAAGTTAATTGATTGACCAATCTGACATGCCTATATCTGATAAACAAAGTAACAAATTTGATGATAACAGTATATAATTTGACACCCATTGTTAATTTTATTTTTTTTAAATATCATTTATTTATTTATTTGGCACAAGATCTTGCAGCTCGGTCTCAGTGAACCTCCTGTCTCAGCCTCTCCAGGGCTGGGCTTAGAGCTGTGTACCACCATGCCCTGTTTGAGTGACCCACACAGTGCACCCAGGGTTCCGGGTCCAGCTCTGCATGCAGTACCAGGGATTGAAACCAGTCTTTGTGCTTGCTGGGCAGGCACTTAGACTGTCAAGCTGTCTTCTCAGCCTAATTTTCTATTCTTCTTTTGAAATTCTGTACTGTTTTTATTGTTCTGTGTAGCTTTGGTTTTGCCCTTGTTCATGTTTTTTGTTTTTGTTTTTGTTTTTCTTTCCTCTTTAAAATAAAATAAAAAAGAAGTTGGAGGGATGGCTCCTTCCTGGAGATGCAGCTCACATAGATCTGGCAATTTTGATGCATACTTCCAAACCTCTGAATCTGGAACTATTAAGAAATACTAATTCCTTTTTTTTTTTTTTTTTTGTATTGGGGATGGAACTCAGGACCTTATGTTTGCCAGGTAGGCCCTTATGTTGCTGAGCTAAATCTCCAGCTAAGTACTAATTCTAATTTCTTTTTTTTTTTTGCGCGGGGGGGGGGGGGCGGAGAACCAGGGATTGAGCTGAGGTCCTTGCACTTGCCAGGCAAGCATTTATTCTATTGAGCCATTTCCCTGGCCCCTAAATACTAAATCTAATCCAATTTTTTTCTCTTCAATATTGTGCCTCCCACTTTTCCACCCATATGGGAAGATGACCTACCTTCCCATGGTTTGACAATCTGTTTCATAGACATGTTTTTTCTTTTTGTTTGAGACAGAATCTTGCTATGTAGCCCACAATGGTCTCAAACCTGTGCTTCTCCTGCCTTAGCCTCCCGAGTGCTGGGAATACCAGTGTACGTCACTACATATCACTAACATGTGTTATTAAGAAGGAATTTATAATGGTAAGGAATTTTGATGTTTGTGGTTTAAGTACTCTTTATTAAAACAGTTCCTAGATATTGTTTTTTTTAAGCAGTTTTTCGGTCTAAGAACTTTTTACGTCTCACAGATCTTAATGCTGGGAAATCCAAGATGAGGACACTGGCAGGTTTGTCTGGTTCTCACTTTCTAGTTTACAGATGATACACTCTCTCTGTGCTCTGTCATGCTCTTGTAATGACAGTTTTGGTAATTGTCATTTGGTAATGACGATGACATTATCATTGGCCTTTGGTAATGACAGTGTTTCCATTCATTCGGCCTTTCTCTCATGAGCTAGTCCCCTTCTGTAGGAAACATGGTATCTCCTAATAGCTTTTCTTGAGGTAGGGATTTCTCCTCCCCCACACTTGCCTGCCTCCCTCCGACCCTCCCTCCCTCTCTCCCTCCCTGCTTCTCTTCCCTTCCCTCTCTCCCTTCCTTCCTTTGTGTCTTCTTTCCTTTTATCCCCTAATTTTGGTAGTGCTAGGGATTGAGCTGAAGGAATACTGAACTACATCTCCATTTATTATTATTTTTGATTTTTATTGTGAGACAAGGTCTTGCGAAGTTGTTCAAGCTAGACTTGAACAACCATCAACCTTCTGAATAACTGATATCGAAGGTGTGTACTACCATATCTGGCCTTAGGATTTTAAAACACAGATTGGGGGGTAATGGGGTAAACATTCATTTCACTGAGTACCCAGAGCACATTCATATCTTTGCGGAGAGAAATCTGTCGTGGAAGTTGTGCAATGGGGCTGGTGTCATGGCTCATGACCCATGCAAACACAGATATCTAGAAAGGCCTTGTGTTTGGTTGTTTTGTCCTGCCCCTTTTTAATTATTTTTTAACAAGAGCTCCAAATTTTCCTTTTCTCTTGGACCAGGCAAATTATATAGTTAATCTTGCATGTAAGATATATATATATATATATATATATATATATATATATATATATATATATATATAGTGTGTGTGTGTGTGTATTTGTGTGTGTGTGTGTGTAAGAACTGGGAATTGAGCTCAGGCCTTTGTACTTGCCAGGCAAGTGCTTATCTACTGAGCTATCTCCTTGGCCCAATAAACAATTTTTTAAATCATATAGGCATACAAAATTCTAAGGCTGATTCTTTTATACATGGCTTTTATTAATTTGCTTGTCCAATCAGTGGACCACAGTTATGGAGCTTCTACCCCGTGCTAGAGCCGGGCAATGACCAGGAGTAAGGTAGACGTAGCTCCAGCCCAGTGCAGCTGCCATTTGTTTTCAAAAGCTTTTTGACCATGACCTGGTACAAACCAGTGTGTGTGTGTGTGTGTGTGTGTGTGTGTGTGTGTGTGTGTGTATGAAAAATGAAGTGCATAGCACCCTCACTACATGATGGAATGCACTCTGCTATTTTGTATCATTTTATTTTGGGGGGGCCTGACAATTAGCTCAGTTGTTTAAGCGCCTGCTTATGCAAATGCAGTCAGGCACAGGATACCATGGAATTCAATCCCCAGCTCCACATGCCTTGCCAGACCCACCCTTAAGGCAGCCTGAGCCAGCCAAAAAAAAAACAAAAAACAAAAAAAAACTCCTATTATTTTGTTCTTTTCTTGGGGGTATACCAGGGATCAAACTTAGGGTCTTGTGCTTGCCAGGCAGGTGCTTAAGCCACTGAGCTATCTCCCTGCTCCCTGGCCCCTTATTTTGTTCTTTT
Organism: Ctenomys sociabilis; assembly: GCA_004027165.1. Taxonomy (NCBI): domain Eukaryota; kingdom Metazoa; phylum Chordata; class Mammalia; order Rodentia; family Ctenomyidae; genus Ctenomys; species Ctenomys sociabilis. Next base: position 5,763 of record PVKA01034638.1, on the reverse strand, counting down.
AGAAGTTACAGTTTACTGATTTGATTTCTCACAAGTTTGTACTTCATGGCTGAGCTAGAGGAGACCCGGGTCTGTCCGGCTTCCAAGCTGGTTTCAACCACTTTGCTCTGGTCCCACCAGAAGTAACCAACAGAGCAGAAGGCTGGGTTTCTAAGGCCCAGTCCTGCCACATGGTAAGCTCGAGACACGCCACCACAGACCTTTTGGGGTCTCCAGAGTTGATTTTCTCTCCAGTAGAGTGAACCTAATAATCCATGAGGAAGCACAAGTACTTCCTACACTGCAAAGTGATCTGGTTATGTAAAGACTGTGGTCTGGGGTGACATCAACTAAGGCAAATGCAATATGCTCAGTGGAGAACAGTGACAGAGTTGTGTCCCTTGGGTTTCGCAGTTGGTGTCCCTCCATTTTGCTTGAGAGGTTTCTGTATCGGGCCATACATCTTTGAATTTTTTCCCCTGTTCAAACCTCCTGCCTTGGGAAAATAAGTGAATTCCAGGATTTTTTTTTTTTTTAACTTAAATTCCCAAACAGAAACCATTGTTTTATTGAGCTGGTAGTTCTTCGGAAGGCAGCTATGTTGGCCATTATGTCCCCAATGTCATACCAGGCAGTTCTTTGAACAGTTGTGAAAAAATACAGAATATAGGAGTAGTAGATTTCTCCAGAAACTTCTACACCTTTTTGTTTCCTTTGCCAGTTGAAGATTTATTACCAAGCTGCAAAAAGCAAACTCACAAATAAACAAGAAACTATTCAGTCCCCTTGACAGTTTCAGATAAATTGAGTTCTTCTAACATTTCTTTTAACATTTTAACATAGGTAGAAAACATATTTATTGTACAGTATTGGTAGATATATACAGGCACAACGAAAATAAAACTTACCTGTAAACTATAAATCATATCCAAGAGAAAACAACTGTTAACACTGTGTTTATATTTGAGAAGTTGGATTCTTATTGATAACTTTAGAATTTAAGGGCCAGCCAAATAGCTCAGCAGATTAAAGCGTCTGCAAGCACGCACAGGAGCGAAGGGTGGGGTGGGATGGGGTGTTGAGAGTGGGGGGTGGTTCCATCCCCAGGGGCTGCAGTGCCAGTCCCACCCCCAGGGAACACAGAGATTGCAATTAAGACTGGGCGAGGTGGCACACGCCCATAATCCCAACCTTTGGGAGGGTGTATGTAGGCTGATCTCTACAAGTTTGACCTAGTAGTGAGATCCCGAACACCCTGTAGACAATTCCCTAAAACAAAATTAAAAAAAAAAAAATTAACGTAAATTCTGAATATTTTTTATGTCTGTTAATATTCTTTAAGAACATGATTTCTACTTTTGTCTTTTTGAAACAGGTCTCACTATGCAGTTCAGGTTGGCCCTGAGCTCACTTTGTAGACTAGAGTAGTCTCAAACTTACCATGTCCATCCTGCTTCAGCCTCCTGAGTGCTGAGACTACAGGCAAGAACATGATATTTATTTATTTAATCTATCTTAAATACAGGATCTCAATACATAGATCGAACTCCTAGTGATTTATCCTGTTTTCAGCCTTCGAAGCGCTGGGATTACAGGCGCACGCCACCAAGCCCAGTCTCAGTGTGCCCTGGAGACAGGGCCGGCACAACATGACAGGGATCCAACCCCAGCCACTGCATTCTGCCTAAGTAGGTGCTTTAGTCCACTGAATTACCTGGCCTGCCCCAAAGACATGATTTGTAATTGCTATATAATATTCCACTTTATAAGTCATTTAATCAATAGCCTGTGGTAGAACATTCATATTGTTTCTAATACTAATTTTACCAAGATTAAGCTGGGTGTGGTGGCGCATGCCTGTAATCCCAGCATTCGGGAGGCTGAGGCAGGAGGATTGTTGTGAGTTCGAGACCAGCCTGAGCTACAAAGTGAGCTTAAGGCCAACCTGAACTGCATAGTGAGACCCTGTCTCAAAAAAAAACAAAACAAAACAAAACAAAAAACAAACAAAAAAATTTACCAAGATTTAGAAGAATATCTTTGTACTTAAATAAGCATATTTCTAATTATTTATGCTGAGTACATCCCAAGAAGTGAAATTATTAGATTGGGGAGCTTTCTCTTTATGTTACTATATCATCGATCAGATAACAGAAATCCCCACAAGCATTTCTCACAAGGCGTTGGGCAGCCCACAGATATGTCAGGAAAGGCCGAGCTTTGGGTTAGAAAGTGCTTGGAGCCAGGAAGGCTGTGCAGTCACAGCTCCAGCCAGAGCCACAGAAGATCTTGTCTAGCCAGGACGCCTTTGCCGCTGAGGCTGAACAAGTGCTTGCCACTGCTGGCGCTGGGCCCAGGCATTAGACATCAGACGCTGTGTTGGCAGCCCTGCCCTGTGGGCTCCCGGGACTGGCTGCTGCTGCCGCAGCAGGAGGAGCCGCTCCCTTGGGCTTCTGGGCCTGACTAGCAGCAGACCCAGCCCGAGGTCGCTCTTCGCAGGGCCCCCAGCCAGGGCTGGGAATGAGAGCATCTGGTGTTTGTCTATCCAGTGGGAGTGAATGAACCCTGCCTGGGGCTAACACTTCCCGGGAGGGACATCTACCCACTGTAGTCCTGCTTTAATTTGCATTATTTGTTTGCTACAGAGAAAGGGCGTCTTGCATAGCACTTCGGTTAATTTGTGATTTCTCTTTTGTGAATTACATATCTTTTGTTAATTATATATCTTCGGATGACTTTTCCATTGAAATAGTAACCTCTTTTGTAAATGATATTTTAACAGCGAGACTATGAGAATGCTTTTTTTTTTTTTTTTTTTTTTTGTATTTTAGGGAAGGGTCTACAGGGTGTTCAGGGTCTCCCTACTAGATCGGACTCATAGTGATCCGCCTATTTACAGCCTCCTAATTACAGGCACACGCCACCACGCCCAGTCTCAGTAGCCATCTCAGCGTGCCCCCGGGGCAAGACCTGTAGGACCTGGACAGAAGGCCCAGCATCAAACCCCAAACCCTGCACCTGCTTGTATGAAAATGTGTTTTTTTGACAGAACCTGGGATTGAACTCCAACTCTTGCACTGGCCAAGGAAGCACTTAACTCCACTGAGCCGCGTCCCCGGCCCCATGAAAACATTTTGACAGCCATGTAGGTTTCATATTTTCTCCGATTTGTCCTTTAATTTCGTTTAGGATGTTTTAATATCAATCTATACAAGTTTAAATATTTTATTAAGTTATGACTATTACCATTTCTTCTTATGGTTTCATATTTTGCTTTCAAACATAGGCTTCCTCTGATTTGAAAGAAGATAAACACCTACGGTTCTCTAATCTGGACTAAGATAGAAACTCGCTTATATTGTATGCCGTATCTAGATAAATTTGATTTTCTAACTTTGAGATGGACTGATCGCAGAGCTGCAGCCTGAAGTGCAGTAGAAAGCCCTTCCCCCACACAGCAGAGGCAAGCAGGAGCGGTACTCTTCCCTGGGTGGCTCCTGAGAACACGTTGTGGCCCTCTGGAGAAGCTGCAGGTCCTGCATGATGCACTGAGGTACTGACACAGTCTCCTGTGAGCGCAGGTCCGTCAGCTGGACCACTGCACGCAGGTGAAACAGTAAACAGGAGTGGATTTTTTTTTTTTTTTTTTTTTTTTTTTTTTTTTTTTTTTTTTTTTTGTCTTTTTGAGACAGGGTCTCACTGTGCAGTTCAGGCTGGCCTTAAACTCACTTTGTAGCTCAGGCTGGTCTCAAACTCACAACAATCCTCCTGCCTCAGCCTCCCAAGTGCTGGGATTACAGGCCTGGGCCACCAAGCCTGGCTAGGAGTGGATGTTTGGAAAAGAGTTGTAATTATAATTTTGTTTGACAGATAGTTGATCCTCCACGGCAGAGTCTCCCTTTACTCTCAGAATCATGAGTGTGATCCTCAGGGTGGTGCGGTGGGGGTAATAAATGTGAAATAAGATTTTGCTGTGGAGAATGAATGTTTGGGTACTTCTTATTGACTTGGAAGCCTTTGGAGCCTCCTGTGTCCCTGTAGGTACTGAGAGAGCAGGTTAAGTGTCTGAGTGTGAGGCCCGAGGCAGAAAGGTGAGGGAGATGCCCCTTGTAGGACCTGGAAGGGCTGCAACAGCAGCAGCTAGGGGCTTACAGGGGACTGGTGCAGGTTAAGAGGGTCAAGAAAGAGGCCCAGAGCTGATACCCACAGGACTCACTTCAGAGCCAGTGTGAGTGTCGCTGTTCTAATCACGTCCTTTTACCCAGTTGGTGAGGGAAAGATTCTCGCTCTGGAATGATGGCAATGGCTGACCACCTGACACCTGACCCTGGATAGAGGAGGCCACCAGTGGCTCATTAATGACACATGCTCACAGGCTGGGGGAGGAGGACACTACCTGCTGCACAAGGCCACGTGGGGTGGCACTTAATGGACAGAGTGAACAAGCAGGGGCTGTGGGAGTGGGCCACGGAGCCCGAGGAGGATGTGGTGCCTCCCAGTTGCCACAAGAGGATGAGACTGGCTCTTCTGAACGTTTCTACAGCTGGCAGGGAACCGAAACCCGCTACTGAGGGCAAGGCAGACACTCTGCCTGGTCCTGCTGATAAGGACAGCCGTTTGGCCAGGAGGGCTTATCCACAAGAGCAGAGGAGGGAGGGAGCTTGCAGTTAGGCCACGAAGTACACGGGGCACTGAGTCTTAATTTTAGCCCCTGTACCACAAGAGCACTCCTGGGCATGGATGATGCTGTGTTCTAGTAGTTATAAGGAGAGAGTACTCAAGGAGAGAAACTAAATTCTTGGGCAGAAATTTAGGAATGTCAAAATAAAATAGCAAAAATACTAAAAATTCTTATGACAGGTTGGGTTGCGAAGGATTCAGCCAAGAAGTTTCCCATCCAATAACGCAGTCAACTTATTGTCTAAGCTTGGGCCCTGTGGGCTAAATACTAGGGATAGTAGCTATGGGTAACTTAACATTGCCCTAAACAACAAGTGTTCATCCTCCAGCCTGTGTTGTGCATGCTGTGCTGCAGGGGAAGTGGAAGAGAAAGTGAACCCCAGGGGCTTGGCCTCTACTGATACCCATATTCCATCACTCAGGTAATGGCACTGGGAATTTACCTTAGCAAGCAGCTATGGGAAGCCACCAGAGAAATTCTGGGGACTTCCCAGGGATGTCACGACACAGTCTAACAAGTGTTGCTGGCGAGGTACTTCCCCAACTAAGCGGCCCTACTTGGATGTAGGTTTAGTACCATAAAGCACGCAGTCCCTCCTTAATGGTATATTATTAAGAGTGTGATGAGCACCTACCAGACATTCAGAATTCTCTATCAAGTCGCACAGAAAGAGTTTTCCCTTGCAGAGGTCTCAAGATCCTTGTTGAAACAACATAATTTTATGTGAGATAATAACACAAGGAAGTGTATAAGTATGCTCCAGGATGAGAAGCATGGGGCAAGACTGCTAGAACACAAGGTAGTTTCCTTCAAACTATGTTGTTTTCACTTTACATTTTTTTTTTTTTTCGGAACCGGGGATTGAACTCAGGACCCTGCACTTGCCAGGCAAGCACTTATTCTACTGAGCTATCTCCCCAGCCCTCACTTTACATTTTAAGTAAAAAAAAAAAAGAAAATGAGACAGGCATGGTGGTGCATGCCTGTAATCCTAGCATTTGGGAGGCTGAGGCAGGAGGATTGTTGTGAGTTTGAGACCATCCTGAGCTACAAAGTGAGCTTAAGGCCAGCCTGAATTGCATAGTGAGACCCTGTCTCAAAAA
>PVKA01034637.1:0-23308 GCA_004027165.1 Ctenomys sociabilis | reverse complement strand
ATCATAGAGATATATGTGTACCTATGTTTATAGCAGCACAATGTGTGATAGCAAAATCTTGGAAACAACCAAGATGTCCATCACATGAGGAATGGTTGAAAAAGATGTGGTATTTCTATATAATGGAGTATTACTCAGCTATTAAGAATGATAAGTTTGAAGCATTTATACTGAAGTGGATGCCACTTGAACATGTACTAATAAGTGAAATAAACCAGACACACATATGTAAATATCGTATAGTCTCCCTAGTATAACAAGCTAAAAGCAGAAATACAAAGTAAAATACAACGTACAAGTAAAATCAATTGAGTCAGATAAGGCAAAGTGAATGGCATATGCTGCAGGATACTAATCAGCTTTTCTTCTGGATGGTTAACAACCTAAGATCACAAGTCAGAGTTGGAGAAATGGAAGAGCCACAAGGCCAGCCAACATTTTGGCCCTAGCCTTTCAAGGTCAGCGAAGACTCAGGACATAGAAGAACCTGTACTGCAAGATCATGAAACTCAGGTGAGCTCCAAATTTTCTGAACAAGGAGATTATGGCGTCACAGAGGAAAGAGATTGAAGTTCTAAAGTGTGCCTGGGGAGAGTGACATAAAGAGAAAACTTTCTCTCAAGCTCTCACAGAGAGCAATCTGGTCAAGCATTGGCCGTGACTCATCCACATGGATGACACAGACAAAGGAACTACAGAATAATGTACAGGACTACAAGATAAACCCTGAGAGGACTTCAATGACCACATAGGAAATATAAAGTTCATGTGTTGGTATATAAGTTTTGATCTGCCTTGGTCTTAACCATCCAGCAGAAAAGTATAAAAATGAAGTATACATCGTGAGCCCATAATATTAAGCTGAGCTGTAAATGGATATGGTCGACAATTTCTTTGAATAACTCACTATGCTTGCAGAATGCTGGACTGTGTTGGATTGTGGTGTCGAGTTCAAGCACCTAAGTTAGTTGAATGTCAATGGAGTGCCCACTTTTGACAGGTGTAGACAAAGGAAGGGTTGTAGAAAGAAAAATCATGATGTGTGTGTATAGACAGTACAGTTGGGATAGATAACACTGTGCTTCTACATAATTCTATGAGAGGCAAAATCTGCACTAATGGTGGTTGGACAGGATATTATGTCGGCTTTTAGTACTATGGTCATCCACTAGGTAAATAATTATTGAATTTTTGATATAATTCAGGTATAAAGAATAAGATAAGTAAGCAGCTACACTCTTAATTCACTGGTAAGAGATATCTGCTAAAATAATATCTGTAAATATAATATCATGTATGCACCTTGTACAATACCAAAACATTATGAAAACAGTTTGCAATGTATTAATTCATCGAATCTGTATGGTTAAGGTATCTTGAAACTATCTGATTGACATTTGTATTTTAATAAAATAAAAATAAATGGAAAAAAAAGAAAATATTTATTCTGGCTTATTTTTTCATGGCAACAGGCCATGTACACTTTACCAGGCAAATTTTAGTTTTGTGGTGAGACATAAAAACCATGGGGCAAGGATGTGGTAGCGGGGGCCTTCTTCCCTCATGGGACCAGAATGAGAGAGTGAGGGAAGGCTTGGGTTCCTAACAGCACCTTAAGTGATCTATGTCCTCCTACTAGAACCCTTCTACTTTTTCTCCACCTCTCAGGAGCACATTCAGCTGGGCCAATTCTATTTTAGCAATGATTGTGGAAGACAAGAAAGATTCAAACCAGAATAGAAGTATAAAAAATGGGTTTAAAATTAATATGTGATTTGCCATAGCCCTGGTTGCACACATGAACTTAAGTGTTATGAAATATTACCTAATTTAATGAATTATTACTTTAATTTTTTACCTTGACTAGAGGTTTGTACAATGTAATTCTACTTTTAGCGCTATAATTTGATATGCGTTCAATGGAAAAATATGAGCAAAGAGAAATAAAAAATGTCATTCATGTTCATGATATTTCTTAGTTGAGCAAATATGAATTTCTTTGTGTGAGAGAGAGAGAGAAAGAGAAAGAGAGAGAGACAGAGCAACAGAGAGAGAGAGAGAGAGAGAGAGAGAGAGAGAGAGAGAGAGAGAGAGAGAAAGATTTGCTTTGTTTCAACTGTCTGTGTTTCAAGACCAGCCAAATAGCTCAGAGGAATAAAGTGCCTGATTGAAATAGGTGAAGGAACCAGGATTAAATCCTCAGGGTGAGGTAAGATGAGACTGAAACTGGGTTTTGTGGCATGCACCTACAATCCCAGCTCTTGGAGGCTAAATACAGGGAGATCACTCTGAGTCTGATCTGTGCAGTGAGACCCTGTAGACCCTGTACCAAATATATGTGTTCCTTCAAAATTCATTATTGGCACACTACACTTAAACTTGGCCATACGTCCAAGAAGCATCATCATTGCGGGTACTATATAACCAGCGAATGGATGGTACTATGCATCAGGGGCTTTGGCTAAGGTTGAGTCAGGAGTTTAGAGGCCATACAAGAGGCATTAGTGCTCTTATAAAAGAAGCCTGACACCCACCTGCCACTTCTGCAAATGTGGGAAGACATGGTGAGAAGAAGCCATGTGTAGAATGGAGAGCAAGCACTTACTGACAAGACAGCAATTTCCTGACATCTCCAGAATCCTGAAGATTAAATTTGTGTTGTTTATGGGACACCTGGTCTATAGTAATTTGCGCTGGCTTCCTGCGAAGCTTACAAACATTTATAAACAGATGGTAAATTGTTAAGTCAAACTTAAAACTCAAAAACTCTTGAAATACTATTGTTAATTAAATGAACAAAGATTCATACTACTAGAATTGGGGTAATACTTTTGTCATATTTTATTCTACTACAATAGTTTCACATTGTTTTCCTTCTTAATTATTTGTATGCATCCACATCTGTGTAGTTTAGCATACTCATCGTGCCGTGTAAACTGTCAGCAGAGTCGAGTCCCAGAACATCATTCCCACACCAGAAGGAAAACTTGTATTCATTAAGCAGCCACCATGTGTCCCTCTCTACCCTTCTATTCTTAAACAACTTCTGGCCATTTGTTTTTGTTTTTTTAAAGCTATGTGATAAAGTTTAATTATTTTTATATATTAAATTTCTTGAGAAAGAAGTAGCAATGAGATAGTTTCAAAACAGGTTAGTAAGGCAGTTACAATAATTAATACATTGCATATTGTAGGCTCAAGTCAACAGCTTCTGACATTGCCAGTCATGCGGATAACCCACAACTATTGTAGAATACTGGATTATATTGGATTACTTTGCTGAATTCATGTACCTACAATATATGAATGGCAATGGAATACCCATCTCTGAAAAAAGTAAACAAAAAAGGGGAATATAAATGAAAGTCCATTTTGTAGTGAATAATATATATATGTATATATATATATATATATGTATATATATATATATATATATATATACACACACACAGACACACACACACACACACATATATATATATAAATTTACAGAAAACAATGTATTTTGTATATATCTGTATATACAAAATAGCATAGATATACAACAACTTTCTCTTAGTTCAATGAGAATAATGTTTTGAACTAATAGTATTTAGATGAGATATCATCTTGTACTATGAATAACAACTACAAAGACAGCTCTGGCCATTTGTATTTCCCTTTACTTATACCTTGTACCAGCTTCCTAATAGGTGGTTTGTCTCCTCATTAATTATTGATGCATTGCCAGTAAGTGTGACAACCTTTGTTCATTTGAAGTACCTTTATTTCATTGGTGATCATCACCATATTAGTATTTATACAAATCAAGGTATGGAACCTGTGTATACAATTATTAATTTTACCCAATCTTATAAGATAAAGAATCTGATACTAGAAAAATAAAAGTGGTAAAGGGGGGAAGGGCGCCAAAGCATGTTACATACATGAACAAATCCTCTATGGTGAATGCAGTCATTATGTATGACAAACGTGGACTCATAAAAGTAAAAAAAGATAAAATTTAGATATATTTTTACTCAACAATTTGGAGATATTATTGCACTGATTTTGATTAATTCTGTGGAAGTGTTCTCTCCAGAATTAGTTCACACGGAGAGAGTACAAAACATGCTCAATTTTACATTAAATTGATTCTGATACAGTCCCATCCACATATCTTTATATCTAGCTATTTCACTCACTCCATTTCTCCTTGTTTAGTACCTTCTCTCATTTTACCCTCAAATCTATAGCAATCACTTTGCTTTACCTGCGTGTGCATCTCTGTGAACACCTCTAAGTCATCCTGCTACACGTATTCCGTGTCATCAGCACCATTCATTCCATTCTACTTTTCAATTATTTTTTCATTCAATGAGTTTGTTTGTACACTTCTAGAATTTGTTTTATTTGGGTCTTTTCCAAAACCAGTTCAGCTTTGGCATAGACTCCTTTCTTTCATATATTTGAACATCCTTTATTATTATTCACATATAAAACATGCTTTAATAACCTGATTAGACTCATTTATATTTTGTTAACCCTTACAATCAATAGCTTGCTTACTTGCACACTTCATATTTAACTCTTGACTGTAGCACTGCATACAGTCAATAAACCTCTGAAGTGCCAGGAGAGTGTATCTTGATTTTCTGGAGTCTATATTTACTCTACAAGGGGTCTACACAGGAGACAACACTAAGAAATTCTACAAAATGCCTGCATTGTAGGAATTTTGGATTCTGAAATTAATGTGTTTCCTTCTCTCTCACCTCTGCTTCAAGCCCAACCAGGGGTTGCGAATATCCCAGGAAGGACCGTGGCACCTCACTGTTTCATCTGTTAGATTTGATAATTTCCCTTTGTAATGAGGAGTGCTACATATCTCCTATTTGGACATACGCTTGACCATATTGATGTAGCTTATGAACTTTTCAGTCTGTGAATTTTCTCTTGTATTTTAGACTAAAATCATAAGCCAAAAATCTCCAAGATTTTCATCACTCCTCAGAATTACCTCATATTTATTAGCATTTGTTTGACTTTGTTTTCTCTGATATGGTGTTTGGATTTTTAAAAACTTATTTAGCTATTTATTTTGGTTTCTTTCTATGAAATAAATATTTTTAAAATGCCCTCCAGAGAGGTTGTAGAATACTGAGTTTCCTATACTTCCAAAAATGGTGCTCTGCCATATTTCTTTATTTTAATAAGTTATTTGAAAATAACTTGCAAAAAGGAGGAAAGAGTTAATGACCCTGATGCAAATCATTAGCAGGCATTTAACGCCTCAAGTTGCATTTTTTTCTTTGGTTAAAATTGATAAAATTGCCACTTTATGATCAAGGAGTGATACAAATCCAAAATCACAAGGAAAATTTGTCTTAAAAATATATACTTTTTATTTTTAATATTCCATTCATTTTTTTTTAAAGATCACTTCCAGACAATCTCTGTGTGCTTTTGTTCAATACAAATCCTCCTAGGGAGTTAGTGCATGACTGCCTTTGCCTAAGGGCACAGGCATTTTCAATTATCGAGCATACTCTATATCTCTGGCTCTAACCCAGAGTCTCTCTTTGCCTACCACTTTCAATTCATGATTCATTCAGGTTTCTCCTATTTAATTTGGCTGCTCCCCAGGTAATTGCCTTTTTGTACCATGTACTTTCTCAACCTACTCAACCCTTCCAAACATGCTTTATCTAATTGTCTAGCTCCCAACTTTACAGAAAACTCAATGTTAAGATTCTTGTACCCTAAAAATAAGCTATGATGATTTCTTAGGCAAAACAAAATGTATTAAAATATTTTATTAATTTACTGTATTTAATTTTAATGAGAACAATTGAAGTTAATTTAGTAGTTTGTTATTTAAATCATGTCAAACTGTTTGAATGTATGTATTTGCCGTTCTATTAAGTAGTAATAGTAATACCTAATTTTGGTCATATATGTCTATGCCTGAAAAATAAAAACAATAATAGTATCTTAATCTTAGTGTTTTGTTAATAATTAAATTCTGAATCTGAGCATTAAGGACTCCATTTTTATCTTGACCTGGGCCTTCTTATCTGAGAAGCTACTTAACCTAACCTGAGTACTGTAATATAATAGGAAGTAGATGGTGGCAAACTATCAATAAAGAAGCTTGAGAAAATTTTGGAAAAAATCAGTTAGACAGAAATCATTGCTGTTATTCTGGAAACGTTGTAGAAGTGGAAAGCATCACATGAGCAGGCCATGTGGATCACATCTGCATTATCTGGCCTTAAGCCTGGTATGGATGACTGCTGTGAGAAAGCCTGCGAACACTTCATCTCCCAACATGACCCAGTCTACAGTTAGCTTTTGACACGATGAACACTGGCCATGGGCCATGGATCCTAGTGCTCGGGCAATGTTTCAAATGCCTCACCATCTTTTATTTGCATTATATTAAGCTCCCAAGTGGCAAGTAGATGGGCTCGGACTCAGCAATACTGTGAGTGCTCGGGGTGTACAGATGCACTCCCAGACAGGTACACAAGAATGGTGCTCATGAAAATGTAATGCATGCACAGCTGATGTTAGCAATATATTCATTAAAATATATTATTTATGCAAGTGAATTATGTATCTTAGGAAATATATAATATTGTAATTTGTGATGTTGCAACACTATCACATGAAGATCTAAGTGTCATATTGAGCAATAGTTCACTTAGAAAAGAGGATTAGGAGACAGTAATTTGAATTTTAAATTCCTTTATTTCATTTGATAATTGAACCTTCCTGAAATGTGCTTCAAGGTTTTTTTCTCTGTTGAAATATACCTTTCAGTTAAACAAATACATCTTCATAATTCAAATTTATCATATAAAGACTATCTCCATTGCTATTTTACTTCCTATGAACAAATAGAGAAGTTTTCATGGACTTACTCTATATCTTCAAAAAGATGACAATACAGTGCTACCCTTCATCTACCTTACTATCATTTTTTGTTTTGTTTTTTTTGGTGGAAATGGGAATTGAACTCAGACGTTTGAGGTTGCCAGGGAAGCACTTATTACCTTATTATCTTGATCACAGTGGATGTTGAATAATTATTTGTTTAACAAATACTAAATAATAAATTAAAAACTCTGCATGGCTTAAGAGAAAAAAATATATAATCATATACAAGTACTTGTGGTTGATTCAATTTTTTCCTTTTTTTAGTTTTTCTTTTTTTTTTTTTTTTTTTTTTTTGTACACAGGGTCTCACTCTGCAGCCCACATTCATAGTGATCCTCCTGCTTTCTGCCTCCCTAGTGCTGGGATTACAGGCGCTCGCCACCACGCCCAGAATCCAATCTCCGTCTCAGCGCACCCGAAGGCAGGGCTGGCGTGGCATGCGGAAGCAGGGATTGAACCCTGGCCTCTGCGCTTACCTATGCAAGTGCTTACCTAAGCAAATCCACTGAGCTATACCGCCGGCCCCAATTTTTTCAGTATAGGAAGAATTAGATGATTAAAAGTAACTTTTTAAAATGTATTTAGCACATGGTCTACAGGGTCTCACTATGTAGATCAGAGTCCCAGTCATTCTGCTGTTTTCAGCCTCCCAAGCCCTGGGATCACAGGTGTGTCACCACTCCCAGTCTCAATCACTGTCTCAGTGTGTCCTGGTGACAGAGCTAGCCTGGTAGGCCCTGGGCTCTAACCCCCAGCCTCTATGTCTGCTAAGCACGTGCTTTAATCCACTAAGCTATCTGGCTGACCCTAAAAGTAACTTCTTCAAGAAATCGTCTTCAACATTCTTTCATTATAAACCCTTAAATCACAGGAAAATCAATTATTGTATTATTTGTCATTTGGGGGAAAAACTAATAATGAAAATCTATCTAATATGTAGATTTGTACTACCACTTTTCTAATACTTTGTACTAAAATATATAGTACTTAAAGTACTAGAATGAAGTCTGAAAGTGTGTTTGCAGATCCCTTATTCTCTTATCTCGCAGTCAGAACCAGCATGAGTAGAAAGGCTATACCTATCTCCTGAAATTTCTCAAGGGGGTAAAAAGTCTTAATTACTATAGAAGTGTGATTCACTTCTATAAGAGAATATAGCGACCATGAAATTAAACAAGTCAAATAGAAACAGTTAGAATTGACGTGCCAATTAAAGAATTGCACAGTGAATTTTGAGATAAGCTGTTCTTTTCTTCCATTTTGCTGAAGTCATTTTCCAGGTGAATATTATGACTTCCTAATTAAATTTGATGAGAAGACATAGTAAAATTCTGCTACATGTTACACACTGATATTCTTAACACAGAAGACGTGATCTCTTCTTTGTTGATTATTGTACAGAAATCTATGTCCAACACTTGTGTTAATCAAAATCACTAGTTTTTAAAACATTTTGAAATGAGGTATGTAGGAAAGGATAAATATTGCAGGATTTCACTTGCAGTAATAACAGAATTGTGGTAAAAAGAAAGTACAGATTATGGAGGATAAGTAGCTGTGTATCAAGTGATGCAACTTCAGACATACAAGCAGCATAAATTTTGTGATTTATCACACAACAGGGAGACTATACACATAATCATCAATACTACATTTCAAAATAAAACAATCAATTATATCAGCAAAAATGAAAAAAGTAAACATAAATATTAATTAGCTTATTTTAAATATTCAAAATTGCATATATATGTGTTAATAAATTGCCTTGTGTTCCATCGGTAGATACAGTTAATATTGATAAATTCCATATAATATTAATTTTAAAAAGATAATCAGGTAGTTGAATTTTTATGTACAGAGACAGAGGTGTAAAAATAGCAAATGACAATGAACACTTCATAGAAAATAAAACTTTTATATAGAAGGAAATGCAATGTAATCAACAAATAAATATTCAGAATAATGAAAATGTTGTGTATTCATTTAATACATTTCAATAGATTTTAGGGATATATATATATATATATATATATATATATATATATATATATATAAAGCAAGGTCATTGACAGTAAATAAAATAAGCACTTAGTATGCAAAATTGAATTGACCTAAAATTACTGAAAACATTATTAGATACATGGCACTGTTTAATAATATATATTTTAAAACTATGAGACACTTGAAAATGAATAAGGAATAGAAAATAGGGAATATGTTAGCCCTCTTTGATTCTAATGAACTTTTCATGTTGATGCTGCTTTATGAAAATATTCATCTGTGCTTCGATAAAAAATATAACTTTTAATACATATAGTGGTCCCTCACTTCAAGAAATTTTTATACAATCTGGGATCAATGCCTACAGTCCTGTTCCTCATATGATGTGGAGATCATAAGCAGAAGGGAAATTTTACCAAATACTTCTGTTTGTGAGCACAATTTTTCTTGAAGTTTTCACAAACCATGGTATTAAAATACATATAATTTCATTGTACACATTGTCATTTAATAACATCTGTATTGGTCAGCTTTTCCATTGTTGGGAAAATACACCAGCAACTTTTCTAAGACAGCTTAGAGCTTCAGAGGTTCAGTCATAGCTTCACAGTTCAGCAGGTTCCAAGTTAGAAATATCATGTCGAAAAAGTGTGGTAGAACAAAGCTGCAAGTCATTGCAACTGAACAGCAGAGGGCTAGAAAGAATGTCAGAGAAAAAAGAAACTTCAAGGCAATCAAATGTTGAGACAGTGTCATAGCTGTTTTTGTGGGCTATTTTGTTAGATTTATATTGAAAATCAAGAACAAAGCATCCAACAGGATGATTTAAAATGTCATGAATTTGGTCAGAAAAGAAGTGCCAATAAAGCTGTGGGCTGCAAAGATAGAGCTGAGAGGATCATTGATGAGAAGAACAAGAGATTGAAAAGGCACAAGAGAATGGTCTGAGGGCAACACAAGAAGCAGCAAGTCTCCACCCTCTACAGCCTCAAAACTGCAAAAGTAGAAGACTTTGCTTTGAGCAGGAAGCAGCCTCCTCACCTAGTCCATATTCCAGAATGGAGACAGTAGACACATCAGGCTCCAGAATTTTGCCAGTATAGAGAATGTGTTCCTTGGAATTGTCGGGGTGCTCAGCAGTCCAGGTACTCAACCCCTACAGCCAAGAGAGAACTCCTGGCTACTGCTCCAGCTGGCAGCAGATGTTGGCATCACCCACATGGCATTGCTATTAGAGGTCTACAAATGCAAGAGTTCTAAGGTTAAGAAGGCTTCCATGGAGGCCCCTGTGATGGCTCAGTGGAATAAGTGCTTCTCTGGCAAGTGCAAGGGCCTAAGAAAAAAGAAGGCTTCCACCTAGAATGCAGATGAAGGTCTGGGAAGTCAATCCATGTGCCCCTGAGAGTACACAGCATGAAGCTGTAAGTGAGAAGCCTATAAGCAGTGGAGGAGCCAGAGGTTTGGAAAAGCCAGTAACATGGAAAGTAAGGAGCAAAGCCTAACCAAGACAGAGGCAGTGGGAAGTCAAATGAAGTACCACAGAAACAGAGCCACACAGAACTCACAGCTCATCACAGATTGTCTCAGATGATGAACACAGAACTACAAGCCTTAATGTTAGCCCTTCTGGCTTTTGAACTCACTTTTGTCCCAATTCCTGGTATTCTGTTGTTTATACCTTTTGTAATGGTAATGTGTTTCTTGTGGCATTACCAGGACTCACAGCTAAGGGTGGGACTCACAGCTAAGGGTTTGCCTTACATCTGGTTGGAGACTTAAAATTTAGACTTCTCAGCAATGCAGAAACTGTAGGACTTTTGCAACTTTTACATATGGACTAAAATGTCTTTTACATGAAGTGATGTGCATGAGAGGCTGGGGGCAGCAGTGGAATGTTATGGTTTGTGTCTTGTTGTCCCCCAAAAGCCTCATGTAGTCACGTTGCAGTTTCTAGAGTTAGTGATTAATTTTTGATCCAATGCTGGGACTGCGTGTGCATGTGAGGGCTATACATGTCCTCGTGCAGATAACCTACATACACATGTGAGGGGGGAGAGAAGCTTGCTGCCTGCCTCAGCTGTGGCTCCTCTCTGCTCTTTGTTTCCTTCTAATGCCAGGAGCTGCCGCCCTCTACTTCGTGCTGCTCTGCTTGGAGTCAGCTGAGTTTGGACTAAAACCTCCACTAATTTTGAGCTAAGTAAACCTTTTTTTTCTTAAAAAAATTAAAAAAACAAAAACAAAAAAAAAAAATGCCAGAGAGAGAGAAAGGAGCCAAGATCAGGCCATGTCCCTAGGGCCACAGCTCAGAGTTCACCCAGACACCCCAGAAGTTTGGCTTATGGAACTTCTGGGGCACTATCTCTCAATGTAATCAAGTTGAAAATAAGGTTCTCCATCACAACATCAATGGTGACTTGTATCTATTTTCTTTCTGCAAATTTCCACCATTCAAATTTTAAAAGCAACATATTTAATATACCCAAAGTCCAGAATTGGATGAGTACACTCTTTAATCAAATAGCATATGTAGACTTACTATTATTGCTTTATCAACAATGTCTTGGCATTTTTTAATGCCATAATCCTGAAAGTGTGAAACCTCTAAAGTTCTTTGCATAGCTACTTTTCAGTTACTTCTTGCAAAGTTTATTATGAACTCATTCATAATTTCATCCAGTAATTATCAGTTAGTATAGTATAGTCAAAAGCAGCCAGCTTTGATTTTCAGTCAAAGGGCTGTCATTTACTATGTGTACTAAATGGAATGAACATATAAACATATATATGTATATGTAAATGTATTTTATATTTGTATTAGCACCATTTTTGTTATTTTAATCCTATTTTGTATGAATCAAGTCATATAGTGAGACTCAAATAAAAGAACAGGGAGTAAACTTTTGAGATTTCCCCTGTTGTACAATATTTACTCGCTAACCCTAAATGCTTATCATGTACCAACCATTTTTATAAATCTTTTGAAATAATTTACTTTTCCCTACAAAATCACTTATAATCTAGAGATGGTTGTTCTCTAAGGCCAGTAGCAGGAAAATGAATACTAATAACTATTCATATCAAGTTTCATCAAATTGTCCTATTTAGCTGTAGGACTTGTCTTATGTATCATTATATAAAATATTAAGGGGTCATGGAGATGGCTCAGTAGAATAAGCACTTGTCTGGCAAGTGCAAGATCCTGAGTTTAATCCCCAGTTCTGAAAAAAAAGTCATTAGATTTTCTTGAAAACGTTGGCAAAATTACAAAGAAGTTTTTCTAGTGTTTAATTTTGTAAGCAGTTAATTTGACCTGGTCTCTTTACTAGGTTAAACCAGATTCTTTTCGATTACTCTTCTGAACATTGGACTTGCAATTATTGGATAATTTTTAATTTACTATCATTCTTATATCTACTTAAGAAAGGGCCAGCCAAATAGCTTAGTGGACGAAAGCACTTGAGCAGACAGGTGCAGGGACCAGGATTCAGTCCCCAGAGCCCGTGCTGGCCCTGCTCTGGGGGTGCACTGAGACTGGGAGTGAGGCTGAACCTGGTCACATGCACCTCTAATCCCAGCCCTTGGGAGGCTGAAAACTGGAGGAACACTGAATCCAATCTGTGTAGTGAGACCCTGCAATTCCTGCACTAAAACACACAAAAAAGAAAGATTAAAAACATTGTTTCTGCCTTTTGAAGTTTTCTGAGGCAATGGGAAATTACATTTCAGATATTAACTCAAATACGATATGTCACAGTACAACTTTTGACTAAAGCAAAATCCCATTGGAAAACATATTTTGAAAGAATTATCAAGCCACAACAATTACTGTCTAATTGGACTTTACAAAATTTAAAAAGAGAGAAATCTTGTTACAGTCTCAAGTATGTAAATTTTTCAAAGACTTAATATCAAGTCATATAATATTGAGCTATTTTTAAAGAGCTATATTGCTAGTTTATGATCTTCCTTGATACGTGAAAAAATTAATAATTACTAAAGCAGTGAATTTTAGGTTTCTTTTTGACTGGACGACTCAGTGTTCACGTCTTTCGTTAAATGTGTCTCTTTCTATGGGAAGATTTTGAAGGGGAACAACATTTATTTTAATAAACTGTATAAAACATAGTGGCCCACATAATAGGGTGGACTCCAACCAATCAGGTAAAAAGGCGCAAAACAAAAACGCAGACCCTCTGTGGAGTAACACATTCCTCTCCCTGGCTACCGCACAGCTCCACCATGAGATGCCTTTGGTTTTCTCTACATTTGGACTCAGGGTGAAGTATTTATTAGCTCTTTCAGAGTTTTAGCTCAGGAATGAATTACGCTATGAATTTTAGCTGATTCATTCAGCCTGTGGGTTTTGGGGGGGGTGTTTCCATAATCACAAGAAACATTTCATTGTAAGACATTTCTTTCCTTTTTTCTCACTGTCTATACATAAAACCTATGTGCTGTAGTTTTTTTTTTTTTGAAGGAAACACTACCACAGTTGATAACAGTAAAAGTATTATATGAGACTCAAACAAATAGATAGTAAAATCACTGTAAGTAGTTGTATAGAACTATGGTTTTATACTTTCAACCATCTTAGGTTATCTTTCAACTGGATTAATTTCAATATGTTTCCTCTGACTTGCTGTGCATTCCATTTCCTTGAATATATTTTTATTAGAAACACAAATTTATTTTTATTAGAAACACAAATTTAAATTAAAATCACTCTCTATATAAAATGTTTAATATTTATGTATGTGAGCACATAAAATTATACATATAATGTTCAATTTAACTTATAAAGAGCTGGCAAGATAGCTCAGTGGACTCAACACTTGCTCAAGCAAGCACAGGGGCCAGGGTTCTATTCCTGGGCCCAACCACCGGGTGTACTGGCATCCAGGCATAGTGGCACATGCCTATAATCCCAGCACTGAGGAGGCAGAAAACAGGAGGATCAGTACCTGTCTGAGCTGCATAGTGAGACCATGAGCAAAAAACAAAAACTTGTAAATTGCAATTAGAATGTTAGTCATTATTTATGTCATTTTTTATTCTTTTGACAGCACCTGAATAGTAGGAGTATATAAGTATTCAGCAGATAGCATGCTAGATTATAAGCACAGGTACAGGCGTGTACACACATATATACATTAAATAGATAGGTAACACACAGAATAGCAGTAATATAATGATATACCATAATATAAAATTTTTTAAAAATGCAGTGAAAAAGTTTATTAAGTAGAACCAAGAGCAAAATCAGTAACAACAAGGAACACTTCTTCCATGAAGTTTTAGGCAAATCATTAAACTTTCATTCAACAAATACTTGTATTGGTTACTTTCTTCTCAAGAGAAGCTTTATAGTTGACCAACGATACTATAAAGAGTTGTGTACTTTAATATCATCAATTGTTTTTTTCGAGTTAGAAATGCTGAAGACTAAGTAAAGCCTCTAGATTTCCAAATCTCATTGATATTGTACAATAGCTACCTAAAAGAAAAGAGAATGGTAAGTAAATCAGGCTAGTATTCATCCACATCGAAATAGCATCTACTTTTGAGCTTGTAGTATAAAGGTGATAATTTCCATCATCCTCAGTTCTTCCTTTTTTTTTCCCTGTTGAAAGAGAAAAATTCTCTTTATAGTATTTCTAAAGTTTTCAAAACTGGCTATATAATATTTCTAATTTAGGTCTTAATTTTTTAGAAATTTGCCAAATATAAAAAGGCATCTTTCCGAACGTAATATTAGCAATTTTGTGCTGGGTAGCAATTTACATTTTATAACACTGTCATGAAAAATGTTTCACATAGCAACTAGTATGACAAAGAATTTCTTATTTTAGAGTTGCCTGCATTATGGAACTTTAACTAAGTACTCTCTTGCCTTATATTTTAAACCACTTAAGTTAGTATAATTTTGGTGAATTCTAATATTTCATTATTTTAAATTATGAACCTCTATGCTGTATATTTTATAGCAGTATGGCTAGGCTATAGAGCAATTGATGGAATAGTGTCAAAACATGATGGAAATAACCAGAACAATACATGTCTTTTTTGTTTTCCATGACTTCCAGTCTTGCAAGTTATGAAATCACATTTGTTCCATGAAATCAAAGTGATGTATTTCACAAAAGTAAAGAAAATCATTTGAAAACTGCTAACCTATATGTTGGAACAGAGTCACACCATACAAAGATATGTCAAAATATGTCAATATACGTTTGTGCTATTCTAATATTTTAAAGAAATATTTCTCTCAAAATATTTCAAAGTCCTTACTTTTTCTACATTTAAACCAGTTACACTATCAGTAGCACTTTGTAATAGACTAAGCAGAATTTTTGTTTATGTCCAATATACACACGAATCACATCACATTGAGACTTTGTTGAGAGAACTGGATTATTAAGTGATTTCTTCATTGTACAAATAGGTGTACACAAGCAAACCTGGTGATTTAAGTTTCACATGTAATGTGGCTTCTCATTGCAATCAAAATGTGATGTAAACAGAAAGTGTACAAGATTGTTAACAGTGTAATAGCAAACAAAATAAGCTGACTTTTTAAAATCAAAAAATACACTCAAAATTAATGATAAAACAATGGTGCAATGTATATATAAGGCAAATTGTAACACTGTTTATAAAACAATATTAAAAATGTTAAAATGTGGGTGAGCCTGTGGGGAAGAAAGGACCCTTCTACACTGTTGGTGAGGACCTAAACTGGTCAAGCCACTATGGAAAAAAAATGTAGATTCTTCAAAATACTGAACTAAAAGTTCCATTTGACCAAGATGTTCCCATTGTAAATATCTGGCCCAAGGATTAAAAACGTCATACCACAGTGACACCAAATATCCCATGTTAATAAAAGCACAATTCATAATAGGTAAATCTTAGAAGTGGCATATTTATCCATTAAGAGATAACAAATGAAATATGTGGGATCTGAACATTAGGGAGTACTACTGTCACGTAAAGATACACTTGAGTCATATGTAACAAATTGTATGCAAGTTGAGAACAAAATATTGTGTGAAATAAATCAGACACACAAGCTTAATATGGCATAACTTATTTCACATGACAAATGAAAAATATAATGAAAAAGGCAAAATAAAAAACCAACAATGAAGAAAAAGGACAAAGATTTTGGCACAAGGTAAGGTAGTGCAGAGGTGAGGCAGTTATACTGTCAGTAGCACTTTGTAATAGACTAAGCAGAATTTTTATTTATTTCTGATGTACACATGAGTCACTTAATTCAGAGAATTTGTTGAGAGCATTGGGTTATTAGGTGAATTATTTGTTGTACAAACACAAAGTGTACATGAGCAAACCTGGTGATTGTGGTTCCACATGCAAGGTAGTGTAGCAGTGAGGGAAGACAGAGAGGGGAGTGAAGGGTAGAAATAAAAAAAAATTAAAATGTGTTAAATATTATGTACTGCAAACTGTTTATTTCATGGGCAAAAGAAAATACCTTTAAAAATTTTTTTCATAACAGCAGTATTTATAGGATTGTGAATGATTTTCAAAATGGTTACGCACATATGTTTAGAAAGTCAATACCACTAGAAAATTCAAATTATCTCTTTAAACGTAATTTTAAGTGGTCAAAGTATTAACTACTGAAGTACACCCAGTTCATTTTGCATTTATCTAATGAAATTGATCTCTTTATCAAGTTATTTTTAAAATTCTACGTCATATGCAATCCTATGAGTGCACACGTGTGGTTAATTTTTTATCCCATTATTGGGTAAATTTACCAATTTTTTAATATTTTTCTTCTATGATATGCAAATAAAAATTGGAGCACAACACTTGTCTTTTATAAATAAGTGTAGAGAGTTTTCATCAAGTTATGCAGTTAGATTTCATCCAGTGCCTTTTCTGCTGGGGTCCCCACGAGCTATTTGCCTCACGTTCTGTTAATGTGACACTGGCACGGGGCTTCAGCGGGGCGCTCAGTCTGCAAAGAGCCTCTGTAAAGGGTGGTCGGCCAGCATGGACTGCACGGACTGCAGTCCTCCTCCTCTTGCTCCTGTACTCTGTGTGACAAGTCCCTGCCACTTCAGCGTGGATCAGAGTGCGGGCAACGTGTGCTGCTGACTTTTTTATCCTAGGTTTCTGTAGTCTGCCAGATTGCTGCTGCTGCTTCTCTGTTTTCTGAAGTTTGCCTTTGGTGATTTTATTCAAAAAGTAGTTGCTAACTTTTTGGTGAGTCAAGATGAAAAGTACTAGGAGCTTCTACCGATCCATTATGTAAGCCACCCCTGAGATTTATTATTATAATTTTTTGGCACAGATATAATCCATGGTATTCTGTTCATCCTCTGATCCAATCGTCTTACATATGGTATATTAAACTCAATGTTTTTGTCCTACTGAATAATGGAAATCTTTAGTGATAAGGTATGCCTTTTTAAAACCTTGATCATTGTGAGAAATTTCTAAACAAAAATTAGTATACCACTTCACAATTAATGTTCACATTTTATGATATTATTGCCAAATTTAGTCATTGTTAAGCTTCAAATTCCAGGACAGATTTAATGACATAAAACAGCATATTGTTATTATTACACTTGAATTTCATTAATTGCTACTAAAAGATTAGTAGAGTTGAGCCTATTTTTCCTTGTAATTTTCAGTTAGTGAGATTTTTCTCCACTGTGGTTTTCCTGAGTATTTTCCAATTTTTAGATATTAGATTATTTTAATTGTTATAAAAACTTTCTTTGCTGTTATACAATTTGATAATATTTTCTCTCCTCATTGTTTCCATTTGCATCATACCATCTATATAAAAAGGAGCACTATTCTGCAATAAAGAATGGTGCACTTGAGGCATTGTAGATGGATGGGTGCACCCCAGGAACTCCCTCAGAAACTTTTCTTTTTCTGGAGACACAAGGTCAACAACTTAAATGATAAGTTTATGTGGCTCACAGTTTGCAGAGGTTGCACCCATTGTTGCTTGGCTCCAAGGCAGTGAGCCATGGCCGAGGGGTCCTAGGGGAGAAAGGGTTCACTGTGGGACAGCAGAAGACAGCATCAGTGAGCCTGCTGTTCCCTTATGCTGTCCAAGCTTTAGCAGGTCCATTCTGCTACACCCAGGACAAGCTCATTGTAACCAGTGAAATAACTTGGTACCATGCGTTGTTAATCCCTGCATTACACACTCTACAGCCAGCCAGCTCCAAAAAATTCACAGAGCTTTGGGTGACTATATGTAAATACTGTATTATGTTACATATTACATATTATAGATTATATATTTTAGATTATATATTACATATTATTTAATATAGATATAAATGTAGATTAGATGTAGATATAGATATAGACTACTTTGAGTGCATTACCAATATTAAATTAGCTTTCTGTATTAAAGATCTGAGTCTGTCCTGGGCCACGTGCCATGCCTGATGAGCCAGCAGTTAGCATGAGAAGCAGAGCCACAGTGCCACTGGTCTCAAGAATTGTCTAGGAGTAAATACTAACACAAGCAAAAAATCAGTTTCTCATTCTAGCTAGAGCATGCCTGTGGTCGCATCCCCCACTATGCTCCCACTGTCTCCCTACCCACCCCCTGGAAAAGCTGTGCTTTCAATATGGAGTGAAAAGATCAGAGATCCTTGGTCCCAGTCTCATAAGAATTCTAACATTCTGGACTCCCTGGCATCAGAAATTACTGTTTCTGTCCCTTATATCTTTTGTCATACCCTCACCCAGGTGACAGGAGAATACATGCCATATCAAGATTATGATGGTATGGGAAATGACCAGACATACAATATTAATATTGCAAAGTTTCTCTTATATGAGAAATCCACAATATCTTCAAATGGGAGGGTGAACAAGAAATGGATGAGGAGAGGGCAGGAGAAAGGATTAAAGAAAGAGAATCAAAAAAGAAGGAAGCAGATGTCTTTAAAATGGGGAACTGATCAAAAGTTGGAGGGAGCAGGGAGGGACAGAAGGGCAAAGTGACAGAAAAGGATTTATGATTTGCTATGTACATTTGGAAACTCACCATGATAAACATAATCATTGTGTGCTGCCAATATATACTAATAAAAATACATTTTGAAAGAGAAAGATGAGGGCCGGCCAAATAGCTCAGCAGATTAAAGCACCTGCAAGCAGGCACAGGGATTTGATCCTTGGCCTGCTGTGCTACACCCCCAACCTCGCCACCCAGAGATGTGCTGAGATGGAAATTGGGACTGGGCATGGTAGTGCACACCTGTAATCCCAGCTCTTGGAAGGCTCTAAACAAGTGAATTACTATGAGTCTGATCTAGTAGTGAGACCATGAACAGCCTGTAGATCCTTCCCTAAAAATACAAAAATAAATAAATGAACAAATAAATGAAATAATAAAGAAAGATATAAGAAAAAGAATCTTCTTAGTTTGATTTCTCAAATGTATCAAAGCTTGTCCTTATTGTATGCATTAGGAAATATCTGCATGTGTAGTGTACTTTCTTTTGTGGGGTGGAGAGTGGGTATTGGGAATCAAACTCAGGACGTTATGCTTGCAAGGCAGGTGCTGCACCACTGAGCTCAATCTCTGGCCTTGTCTGCACGTATAAAGCAAGTGAAAGGACTCACTCATTCTTTTAGATTTTCATCAATTTAGGACATTTTCACAGTTTGTATCTGGCAAATTAGAATTGCATTTTCTTTGTTAATATGTCAAAGTACTTTTTACCCAACTACTTATTAACTAATTTATATTTCCTCAATACATTTGCATATCTTATGCCAATTTTTATACATGCTTTGATCTGTTTCAATATGCTCTATATTCTTTTTCTTGTCTATATTTATGTGTCAGTGTGATAACTTGTAATTAATAAAACACAGATTCCCAAAGTATATTTGAAAATTCATCTCAGCTTCATAACAAGCAGTATGTGCCATTGCGATTTTCAGAACCTCATTAAGCCTGAGTTTCAACATTTTTTAAGTGAAGTAGCAGTTAACTTATTGCTTTGTAATGGTGTTCTTTCTTTCTTTCTTTCTTTCTTTCTTTCTTTCTTTCTTTCTTTCTTTCTTTCTTTCTTTCTTTCTTTCATTCCTTTGTTTCTGTATATGGTCTCACTACACAGCTTGGACTTATATCAGTCCTCCTGTTTTCAGTCTCCCCAGCACTAGGATTACAGGCATGAACCACCCAGTCCAGAATCAGAGGTTAGCTCAGCAATCCCGGGGATGAGGACAGCATAGCATGTGGTGCCAGGGATCAAACTCTGGTCCCTGTGCTTACCTAAGCAGATGCTTAGTCCACTGAGCTATCTTACTGGCCCTGTAATGAATTTTTAATAAGATCATTTTTTCACAATAAACATTTTGAACAAGTAAGTACATACATATGCATCCAGTAAGTAAATAAGTACAAGTTGAAAGCTAGCAGTAAATTTTACCTATTTTTGACATACTTATTTTTATTTCATAAAACTTTACTCTCCAAGTATTTTGTTTAGTTGAAATTTTCAATTTTTCAATGGACTACAACTGATGACTGATACCAGTGGCTTCTAAGATTTTCACACATGCTGCTCATGTCATTGTATTAAGGACATCAGTTTATTAAAGGAATTGTGCTGTAAGCCAAGCTGATTTGAGAATCGATATGGAGGACATAAAATATATTAACTTCACTGATGTATTTTATGGTATATAAACATTAAATTTCATGATATTGTCTAATTTTGAATAATGCAATTTTATTTTGTGTATATTTTTAGGGAAGGGTCTACAGGGTGTTCAGGTCTCTCTACTAGATGGGGCTTGCACTGATCCTCCTGTTTACAGCCTCCCAAGAACTGGGATTTCAGGAACTCGCCACCACACCCAGTCTTAATCTTGGGCTCAATGCGCGCCAGGTGCGGGGCTAGCGCAGCAGGCCCAGGGATGAAACCCTTGGCCCCTGTGCCTACTTCAGTCACTTTAATCCGTTGAACTATTTGGCTGGCCCTGTAATTTTAAATAAATATCTCAAATATGTATTTTTTTCTTTTTTTGAAAAATTAGCACAGTATAATTAACATTTTTCTACTGTGCAAATGTCAGCATTTCATGTAAAATGTATTTTATTACTGCAAATTTATAGATATGCTTATTTAGATATTAATCAATGTCATTCATCTTTATTTTGGGGTACTGGTCCCATCTTTCAGTTTCATGTCTCACATGACAAAATGTAAGTAATTAAACTGCCAGTTTGAGAATGAAAGCCAAGAAGAAGCAGTATGCAGAGTTGAAAATTCCTCACAATTTGTCCAAAATTTATAAATACTGACTTTCTTAAGCTCTTCTCAAGATAACCAATTTGAAAAGACTTTTGTTCCATAAACCTAATTATAACTTGTTTCATAATTTTACATTTTAAAATTTCATTGCAAAGCTGAAAACATGTCATACATTCCTAATGCATTGTTGCTTTAACATTCTTACTGATGCTAATGGTTTGTTGTTGTTGTGTTTAAATGCCTTGGAATACTCAAACTGTGAAATTAAATTAATCATATGTAGTTGTCTGATATAGATTCTTGATATGGTAAAACAAGTACTACATTTGGTTTATAACTTTATTTCTGCTATTTTTCAAAAGCAAAAAAACAGTATATTTTTTTATTTTCTTTAAATTTAGAAAATGAAAAGGTGTTCAGATATAATATTCTAATATTGTATGATATGAATAATGTACTAGGCTTATTCTAAATGGAAAATTAAATAACATAGCTAAAAGGTTTTGAACCACTTTTTCTGGTATCCTTGCACCAATTTTATTTCTGATTTAACTATGAGTAACTCCAAAGAGTACTAACTATGAAATTGTATGTCTTTGACATAGCACTGCCAATTTTTCATGTAATAGAAAAGAATATATATTTAGCTTCATTTAATTTTTTAGCAGAACTGAGTATAATTAAAATTTTTAAATAGAAAATGCTTATAAGAAATTTAGAACATAAAAGAATGACAATGATATTAATACATTGCATATTGTTGTCTTCCAGTTCATTACTCAGAGGGACCCTTCCTTCATTTGTATATGTGAACAACTTCCATCCCTGCATTATAAGTTTTTCTCTATATATATGCTTCCTATGTTTTCTGTACTATATGTAAGTAAATTTTAAAAACAAATAAGTAATTATTTAATTGGGAGCTAAAATATCTGTATATATATATATATTGAATGACCCACCCATTTCTATTTGAACAAAACTAGTGTAAAGTAAAGCATCAACTACTGATAAGGTCTAATACCTTCACTAGATAAATATTAAGCTAAATATATTATTAGTAAATATCACTGATATTCTGCTGCACCAAATTTATGGATATGATTAAGACCACATTCTTACTTTTGAGCAGGTTATGTAAAATAACAAACATGAACACATAAAAAGTTACAAGTATGTTTTATAATAAGATTTGCACTAATAGGAGTAATAAGAGAAATTAAAAATGAAAAAAATAAAAAATACATAGTTTGTATTGGCTTCAAATTCAAAATATTAATCAAGTGAATTATATACTATTGACTAACATAAAATACTTTTGATAGGGATTTGATAGTAGAAAATCCAGTTCAATATTTATACAAGCAGCTTAACAGTTTTTATTGTAGCAAAAATGGAAATATTAGAGAAAATAAAGACATACTAAATTCAGATTTTTTGGACTTTCTCTATGTAATGGAAGTTTTGTGAAATCATACTTAATACCCCTTTAATTTTTTTTTCAGCTGTTTTCAAATTTTCTTCTTCTTATAAATTATTTTATACTGTTCAGTTTTCAGTTTAATCTTTTTTTTTCTCTTTTTGAAGAAAGGATTTGATACATTTGCTAGGAATATAGTAGCGAATGTTGCTAAGACTATGCTGAAGGCATAGATCCACTCAAACAAGTTGGAAGCTCCTTCTGCAGTATTCTGTCATGAATCCATGACGTGAAAGTCTGCCAGTAACATCTACCATCACTGCTCTGCCAGGTCTCCTTGAGGCCAGATGATTGTCTATTTACAGTAGTTCTTGAGTTCTTCAAAAATCAGAATGGGTCTTGCAAAACAAAACAAGGAGAAATTGGAAAAACAAAAGCAATTCTGAGCAACAAAATCAAGGCAAGTGATAGCAATCCTTGAACTGAAATTATACTATTCAGTTACAGCATGACAACATGGTACTGGAAAAAAATGAAAGAAGAAAAGAAGGGGCTGGGTTAAACAGTTCAGTAGAATAAGTGCTTCCCTGGCAAGCACAAAGGTCTGAGTTCAATTCCCTGTTCTGCCAAAAAAAAAAAAAAAAAAAAAAAAAAAAAAAAAAAAAAAAAAAAAAAAAAAAAAAAAAAA
>PVKA01034636.1:0-23307 GCA_004027165.1 Ctenomys sociabilis | reverse complement strand
TGTTGGTATATAAGTTTTGATCTACCTAGGTCTTAACCATCCAGCAGAAAAGTATAAAAGTATAAAAATGAAGTATACATCGTGAGCCCATAATATTAAGCTGAGCTGTAAATGGATATGGTTGACAATTTCTTTGAATAACTCCCTATGGTTGCAGAATGCTGGACTGTGTTGGATTGTGGTGTCGAGTTCAAGCACCGAAGGTAGTTGAATGTCAATGGAGTGCCCACTTTTGACAGGGGTAGACAAAGGAAGGGTTGTAGGAAGAAAAAATCATGATGTGTGTGTATAGACAGTACAGTTGGGATAGATAACGCTGTGCTTCTACATAATTCTATGATAGGCAAGATCTGCACTAATGGTGGTTGAACAGGATATTATGTCGGCTTTTAGTGCTATGGTCATCCACTAGGTAAATAATTATTGAATTTTTGATATAATTTCAGCTATAAAAAAACCTGTAAATATAATATCATGTATGCACCTTGTACAATACCAAAACGTTATGAAAACAGTTTGTTATGTATTAATTCATCGACTCTGTATCGTTAAGGTGTTTTGAAACTGTCTGACTGACATTTGTATTTTAATAAAATAAAAATAAATGGAAAGAAAAATAAATAAATAAATGTCAAAAAAAATGTTAAGGGAACACAAATTAGAACAAGGCAAAATCATGCAGTAGAGGTGATCTGATGAGAAAACTCCAGCCATCATCAGTGTATCTTAAAAGTCACAGTTTGTTTCACTGCTATTTCCTCACCATGAACGTAGCTTTCCTGTTATATGTTGCTGTCAGGAGGCAGGGAGCAGTCATTTATCTCTTCCCTTTGCTTCAAATACTTCTAAGTTAGTGTATGGTAAGGAGATATCAACTGACTCTGGCCAACTATTGAGAGAAAGCAAGTATTTAGCAATTTTTAATGCTTGTAGAAAATAATTTATATTTCTTAATTTCTTTCATAAGGATTTATTAAATTAAGAATACTCAAATATAGAAAGGGGTTCTGAAGCTAGGTAGTTCAAATAAACAGCAAACACTTACTGTACCTAAAGCATGCTAACCCACAAGGACTCTACCTTTGCTATTGAGGCTTCCTGGGCACTTGCATTATTCTCTAGAGTGAGAGAAGAAGTCATTCCTTCCATCACCAAAGTATGTTTTATGCCACAAGCTACAGCAAGCTAGGTATGTTTCAACAAGATGGTTAGATTCTGGTTAATGTTTTCCTGGTTAAACATTGTACACCTTTTTGAAAGAATGCTGCCTATGTTCTTTTGAAACAAATTTCTTTTTGAAATTTGCAGACATAAAATGAAAAGGCTTATGTTCCTCTCTCTTCCCAGATGTCTTTTCCCTCCTTGATTCACAATGGTATCCTTCCCTGTTGACCATAACCATAGTTATCACAGAGATTCCTCCTTTCTTCTGGGTCCACGAAAGCTGTAATTTTTTTTTTTAATGTTTATTTTATTGAAGTGCAACTATCAGTGAGACAGTTTTAAGATACCGTGACAAGATGGATTTGATAAATGAATCCGTTGCAAGCTGTTTTCATGAAAGCTCTACTTTCGATGTGGTCTGGAAACAGGGTGTGGCTGCTGGTGTGCACTCGTGACATTTCTTCCCACAATGTTGTTCTCACAAAAATCCTATTTTATTTTTAATCACTTATTTTTTTGTGGTACCAATTATCAAACCTATAACTTTGTGCATGCTTAGCATACAATCTAATCACTAAAGTAGACCCCCAGAAAAAATTCTTATTTACAATTCTGAGTCTAGGGGCAAAATCATACATTTGTATGCACAAGACAGGCAAGAGAATGGTCCTGAGAAACATCCTCAGGTTTTTGAAAGTAGCAGTTAAATGGAAGGATTCTCACCCTGACTGTCTATATACGCTGACACCTGTGAACCAAGCAACTGCACTGAAGATGGCAATGTGTAGTAGAAGGGTCACCCTTGGAATGCCTGCCATTCTGCTCTGCTAAATACATGCCTCCTGTCATGACATGCCAATTATTACTATACTGTCTCACAGGTAAATTATTTTTTATTTATGGGTAATAAATGAAAAAAAAAGACACAAGAAAAACAAAATGCTACAGGACAGTCCTGCTACAATGCTGTATATGGTTAGATTTCTAAATTTCTGTGTAAAAATATGTGTCTTTTCCTATTTAAAATTTTTTTCCTCATATTCAGTAAGAACTTAAAGTTCAATAGACCAATACTTGATGGAAAATACCTGTTCCACATTATGCCTAAGATGTTTGTTATTTAGACAGATAGTGAGGATAAACCAAACTGCATATGTTGCAGGGTAATAATCAGCTTCTCTTCTGGAGGGTTAACATCCTAAGTTTACAGATCATAAATTGGAGAAAAAGAATGGCTGCAAGGTCAGCCCACATTTTGGCTCCAGCCTTTCAAGGTCAGTGAAGAGTCAGGACATAGGAGAACCTGCAGTGTAACATCATGTAGCTCAGATGTGCTGCAAATTTTCTGGTCAAGGAGATAATAGAGCCACAGAGGAATGTAATCGGTGATGTATAGTGTGCCTAAGGAGAGGCACATGGAGAGAAAACTTTCAGGCTCCCACAGACAGCAAATTGGTCAAGCAATGGCTGTGACTCATCCACATGGCTGACACAGACAAAGGATCTATAAAGTAAGGTACAGGGTTACAGGATCAATCCTTAGGGGACTTGATTGACCTTATCAGATACAAAAGTTGCATATTTTGTTATTTAGGTCTTACTTTATCTTGGCCTTATCCATCCAGCAGAAAAGTATAAAAACAAGGTATAAAAAGTAAAGCAATATGAATATACTTAGCTGTAAAATACTCTAGTCAACAACTTCTGTGGATAACCCACTACTATTTTGAACTGCTGGACTGTGTTGAAGTGTTTTGCTGAATTCAAGCACCTATAATAATTGAATGCCAATAGAATACCCATCTCTGACAGGACACAAAGGGGACACAAAGGAAGGACCATTGTATATTTGTATGTACAGAATAGTTAGGATAGATATGCAGCTACTTTCACGTAATTCTATGAGAAGAAAGATTTGCACTAATAGTGTTTGGACAGAATATCCTGTCTGCTCTTTGTACTATGGATAACCACTAGGAAGATAGCAATGTAAAAAAATATTTATTATTAACTGTCCTATTAATCAGCTTTGAAACTGTCTCATTGATATTTGTCTCACAATAAAATAAGGTAAAATAAAATAAAATAAAATATAATAAAAAAAAATCAACTAAATTAAATCTCTTCTCCCACCGCCACAGCCGCCACTGCAGATTGTTCCAGCTGTGTTGCTACAAAGTCCAGGTTCCTTTTTTTTTTTGTTATAATTTTATATTAACTTTTTTTTTTAAAAAAAGGATTAATAAAAATTTCCCGGCTTTTTGTGAGCGAAGGTTGAACGTGAGTCTGTTGGAAATAGAGGCAGATACAGTTCAGTCTCTTGTAGTCCGCAGCTTCCCCATTAAAGAGAGTAAAGCGAGCGCTAGCTGATGTCGCCAGCCATACTGTGTAAAGCTACTCATATTTTGATAGGGATTGCATTAAACTGTATAACAGTGTTGATAGGATGGTCATTTTCACACTGTTGGTCCTTCCTATCCATGAGCAAGGGATATATTTCTATTTTCTGATATCCTCTTCAATCTCCTTTGTTAGAGGACTGTAATTCAGGGTACAGATCTTTTACTTCCTTTGTTAGATTGATTCCTAAATATTTCATTTCTTTGGATGCTATTTGAAAGGTATGGTTTCTCTAATTTTTGTCTCAATGAATTTGTTGTTCATGTACTGTGAGTTTTTTATAGCACTCAGGTCGAGGCTTCCCTAGGAGATGTATATTCCTTACTTAGAGATGTCTTTTTGGTTTATGTGGTACTTGTTTTTTGTGTCCGCTCCAAATCTTACCTTCCCAATATTAATGGTGAGATATTGCTATTTATTTGTCACAGCACCCATCTTTTTAATATTAGACTATGGTGATTATGACCCAATACAATCACAATATTGTCATGCAAGGGACAAAAACTAATTGTAACAGGTATGACATCCTGACTAAAGAATTAAAAATAGTAATAGCATACAGCACTCCCTCAAGCCTAATAAACTGTGTTAACTATTAATTTGCTACCTTTAACCACAGAGGCAAGATCCACAGTTGTATAACAAAAGGAGGCAAGAGAGAAAGAAGGAGAAAACAAAAGAGAGACTGACTTGCCCAGCAACTCCCCAGAGCCTCTGCCCCCAAGCCTGCCAAGTGAGTGGGGCTCCCTCCACCTGATCCATGAAAGCCCATTTGGTGAGTTTGTAGGACAGCCTTTGGCTTCCTCCCACGTGCTCTGCATTATCCTGAGCCCCCGCCCCCAAGACCTCCGAGCTAGGAAGCTGACGACCTGAGACACCCCAGACTGATTTGCCTGGCAACTCCCCAAAGCCCCTTCCCCTAAGACCACCGAGCCAGTGAGAATTTCTCTGAATCTCCTGCCACCAGAACCACCCTTGCCCTGCCTGCTGAGTGTGTGTGGGAGAAGTTTTGCGTTCCCCAGTGCTGCCTGGAACAGAGACACAACAGTCGGAAACCATAGGCTCACAGTTGTACCAGGAGAGCTACAGCGAAAAGGAACTGAACACAACCACTAGATCCAGGCCAGGCATAACTGGATAATCTCAAACTTAATAGACTGGCACCAGAATATCATAAGGTACTAAAGTCATAACTGCTCCAAAGCTCTACACCAAAGTTCAGAGTTTAGTGATATATAAAATGACAATGACAAGGAGCAAAAGGCAATCTCAGACTGCGAGTCCACCAATAAGTGCAGAAGACACTAGCTGAGCTGAAATGATTGAATTAGCAGAGGCAGAAGCAAAGAAAAAACAGTAGAAAGGTATAGAGGAAATCAGACCAGAATTAATGACTGAAATAAAAAAAAAGAAATTTTTGAATACACAGCATCTTAAGTAATGAATCAGAACCAGTAATGTATGGGGGAACCCAATGCCCACTGAGAACAAGTGCAGAGAGCACTGTTCCACATGAAACGTATGAATCTACACCATCTCAAGCAAAGAAACAATAGCAGAAAGGTAAAGGGGAACTCAGAGCAGAAATAATTTCTGAAATAAAAAAAAAAGAATTATTTGAAATCATAGCATCTGAAGTAGAGAATCAATTCTGGAAATATATAGAGGAAACCCAATTTGGAAAAAACTCTACAGTAAAAGAATTAATAGCTACCTCTAAAGAAGACATTGATAAAAAAAAAATAGAGGACATCAGAAATATGACAGATTCCTGGAATGAGCAATTCAGAAAAGACATAGATTAAATGAAGCAGAGCCAACAAGATATAAGAAGAACTTAAAATTTCAATCACAAGTCTACAAAACCATTTGAGTGAAAGCGAAGACAGAGTTTGAAGATGCTGGCGAAGCTAGTGAAAACGTGAGAAAGAATCTCTTAAAAACAATGAGGATGCAGGAAAAAATAATCCATCACCTGAAAGATGATGCCAAGATGAACAATGTGAGATTAATTGGTATCAACGACAATGAAGGAGTCAATACAAATGATATAAAAAGTATATGGGCGGAAGTAATAGCAGAAAACTTCCCTAATATGAGGAAACAATCCAAAATTCATATAATCAAAGCATACAGAACACCAAATAACTTCAACACAACTAAAAACACATATAATAGTCAGTATCCCAGAAATCCAGCAGAGAAAAAACATACCTAAAGTTTCTAGGAAAAGAAGCAGATCACATTCAAAAGAAAACCCATCAGAATTACAGCCAACTTCTCTGCACAAACCGTGAAGGCAAGGACACCATGGAGCAGAGTTCTTCAGGTACTGTACGAAAACAAATTCCAGCCCAGACTACTATACCCTGCAAAACTCTCGTTCAAGTTTCATAGGGAAGTGAAATACTTTCACGACAAAGAATAACTAAAGAATTTCATGATGACAAAGCCATCCCTACACAGGTGACTGAAAGATGTCCCAAAGAGAGACCACAATGACCAGAACTCAATGAATGAGAACTGAAGGAACCCAGGTCAATAAAGAGGTCAAACAATAAAACACAGGATAAAAAGGTGTAAACAACAGCGGGTAAATATCATGACAAACATAAGTCAACATATTTCAATTATAACCATCAATGTAAATGGACTCAGTTCACCAATTAAGAGAAATAGACTGACACAGTGGATTAGGAAATAAAATTCAACAATATTCTGTGTACAAGAAACACACTTAACTCAAAAAGACAATCTTACGCTTAAAATCAAAGGATAGAAAACAATACTACATAGCCCAGCACCACAGAAAAAAGCAGGAGTAGCAATTCTGTTCTCAGACACTCTTAACTTCAAACCAAGAATGATCAAAAGACACAAAGAAGGTCACTATATATTGGTCTGGGGAAAAATTCAAAAGGAAGACATAACACTCACAGACATCTATGTACCAATCAAAGGAGCACCAAACTATGTAAGACAAATGTTAATGGACATGAAAAGTCTAATATCCAAGACCACAATCTTAACAGGAGACCTTAACACCCCTTTATCTCAGAAACATAAGTCAATCAGACAAAAAATTAGCAAACAGAGCTTGGAACAAATGGACCTGGTGGACATATACAGAGTGTTCCACCCAACCACAGCTGAATACATATTTTTTTCAGCTGCACATGGGTCATTTTCCAAAATAGATCAGAGGTCATGCTTAAGTGTATGCAAGAAAACAGAAATTATTCCATGCACATTATCCGACCACAGTGTAATGAAACTAGATGTAAATGACAAAAGAAACCAGAAAACCTCGCTAAATTCATGGAAATTAAACAACAATGGGTCACAGAAGAAATTAAACAAGAAATTCAACAATATCTACAATTCAATGAAAATTCAACCACAACTTACCGGAATTTATGGGATGCAAGGAAAGCAGTTCTCAGAGGGAAAACTATAGCTATGAACTCACACATTAAGAAAACAGAATAAGAACAAATAAACACTCTAATGTTGTACCTCTGACATCTAGAAAAGGAAGAGAGAAAAAAACCCAGGGGCCAAAGATGGGAAGAAATCATAAAGATTAGAACAGAAATTAATTCACTTGAGATAAAGAAAACAGTTCAAAGAATCAGTGAATCAAAAGGCTAGTTCTTTGAAAGACTAAATAAAATCAATAAGCCCCTAGCTATCCTCATCAAGAAGAGGAAAGAAAAAAATTCAAATACAAGAAATAAGGAATGAAAAGGGTGAAATCACCACAGACCCAGTGGAAATACAGAAGATTATCAATAGTTAATTTGAGAACCTTTCTGCTCACAGAATAGAAGATACAGAAGAAATGCACAGATTCCTTGAAAGGTACAAATTCCCAAAACTGAATCAAGAAGATAGAACAACTCTCAACAAGCCAATAACAGCCAACGAAATATGAAAGACAATATAATGCCTGTCGACAAAGAAAAGTCCAGGTCGAGATAGATTCACGGATGAATTCTATAAGCAATTTATAGAAGATATACACACCTCAAACTCTTCAATGAAATTGTAAAGGAAGCAGTCCTCCCAAAATCATTTCTGGAGGCAAGGATTATACTGATTCCAAAACCAAGGAAAGATACAACCAAAAAGAGAATTACAGGCCAATCTCCCTCATGAAGACAAATGCAAAGATCTTCAACAAAATCCTAACAAATAGAATACAGCAAATCATCAAGAAGATCATACACCATGACTAGGTAGGATTCATCTCAGGGATGCAAGGATGGTTCAATATTTGAAAATCTATAAATGTAGTACACTATATTAATAGAGTGAAGTCAAAAAACCACATGATCATCTCAATTGATGCAGAAAAAGCTTTTGATAAAATCCAACATTCATTCATGGTCAAAGTCCCAAGGCTAGTTGGAATAGATGACCTCGACATCAATCTGATGAAAGCCATCTATGACAAGCCAAAGGCTAATATAATTTTAAACGGGGAAAAAACTGAAATCCTTTACTCTTGGATCTGGTACAAGACAAGGATGTCCTCTATCACCCCTCCTATTCAATATAGTTTTGGAATCATTAGCTACAGTCATAAGACAAGCTAGAGAAATAAAAGGAATAAGAATAGGTAAAGAAGAAGATAAATTATCACTATTTGCAGATGACATGATACTTTACTTGGAAGACCCAAAAAACTCCACCAAGAAGCTACTAGAATTGATACACAAATTCAGGAGCATAACAGGATACAAAGTCAATACTCAAAAGTCAATAACATTCCTCTACACAGATAACAAACACACTGAGAAGGAAACTATAGAAACAATACCTCTTACAATAGCACCACAAAAATAGAAATACCTTGGCATTCACTTAAGCAAGGAAGTCAAAGATGTTCTCAGGGAAAATTACAGCATCCTAAGAAAAGAGATCATAGAGGATTTCAGAAAATTGAAAGATATTCCTTGCTCCTGGATATGAAGAACAAACATCATGTAGATGGCCATACTCCCAAAATTGTTGTACAGATTCAATGCAATTCCTATCAAACTGGCACCAACATACCTCCCAGACCTAGAGAAATCATTCCTAAAATTTATGTAGAACCAGAGAAGACCTAGAATAGCAAAGGCAATCCTGCCCAACAAAGATAAGGCAGGAGGCTTCACAATTCCTGACTTGAAATTATACTACAAAGCCACTGTGATAAAATCAACATGGTATTGGCAACAAAATAGACCTGAGGATCAGTGGAATAGATTAGAACATGCAGAAGCCTCTTGGAACATGCTCACCACCTGATCTTCGACAAAGGGGCCAAACACACTTACTGGAAAAAAGATAGCTTCTTTAAGAAATGGTGCTGGAAAAACTGGCTTTCTACATGCCAAAAACTAAAACTTGACCCAAGTCTATCACCATGCACTAACCCAAATTCAAAATGGATTAAAGATTTAAACATTAAAATAGTAACACTGTATCTCCTGGAAGAGAAAGTAGGCAGAACCCTTGAAGACATAGGGGCAGGCAAAGAGTTCATGAACAAACATGTATTTTCACGAGAAACACTTCAAAGAATTAAGAACTGGTATCAACACTTCTTGAGAAGTTTTTGCACATCAAAAGAAATTGTCAACAAAATCAAAAGACAACCCACAAATTTTGAAAAAAATCCTACCTAATAGGGACTCAGACAAAGATCTGCTCTCTAGAATATATAAAGAACTAAGATATATGAGGGCCCTCAAATTTAAAGACTCAATTCAGAAATGGGCATCTAAGATGAATACACACTTCTCAGAGGACAAAATTAAAGAAGTGAATAAATATATAAAAAAATGCTCCACATGGCTAGCCATCCATGAAATGCAAGTTAAAATCCCACTCCAGAAAAAATGGCTATCATAAAGAAATCAACCAACAACAAATGCTGGAGAGAATGTAGGTAAAAGGGAGCCCTTCTCCGCTGCTGGTGGGAATGAAGACTGGTAACCATCGTAGAGATCAGTGTGGAGACTCCTCACAAAAGTAGGACTGGAAATCCCATTCAAGCCGGTTATCCCCCTACTGGGAATTTTCCCAGAGGAGCTGAAAATATCATATCATAGTGATATACATGTGCCTATGTTTATAGTAGCACAATTTGTGATAGTCAAATCTTGGAAATAATCAAGATGCCCATCACATGAGAAATGGTTGAAAAAGATGTGGTATTTTCGTACAATGGAGTATTACTCAGCTATAAAGAATGATAAACTTGAAGCATTTATATTGAAGTGGATTCCACTTGAACATATACTCATAAGTGAAATAAACCAGACACACATGCATAAATATCGTATAGTCTCCCTAGTATAAGTAATCAAAAGAAGAAATACAAACAGAAATGTATAACAACTAAAAAGAATTTTGTCAGATAGTTAGGGCAAACTGAACTGCATATGTTGCAGGGTACTAATCAGCTTCTCTTCTGGATGGTTAACAACCTAAGTTCACAGATCAAAAATTGGAGAAATGGAAAAGCTGAAACATCAGCCAACGTTTTGGCCATAACCTTTCAAGGTCAGTGAAGACTCGGGACATAGGAGAACCTGTACTGTTGCATGATGAAACTCAGTTGTGATCCAAATTTTCTGATCAAGGAGATTATGGAGCCATAGGGGAATGTGGTCAATGATCTATAGTGTGCCTAGGGAGAGTCACCTGGAGAGAAAACTTTCTCTCAGGGTCTGACAGAGGAGAGCAAACTGTTCAAGTATTGGGCATGACTCATCCACATGGCTGACACTGATAAAGGACCTACAAAGCGAGTTACAGGGATACAGGATAAACCCTGAGGGAACTTGACTGACCTCATGACATATAAAAGCTAAATGTTTTGTTATATAGGTCTTGTTTTATCTCAGTGTTAACCATCCAGCAGAAAAGTATAAAAATGAGGTATATAAAATAAAGCAATAATAATATGTGGAGCTGTAAATTGCTCTAGTCAACTACTTCTTCAGACAACCCACTATTATTGTGGACTGCTGGACTGTGTTTGATTATTTCGTTGAGTTCAGGCACCTATAATAATTGAATGACAATGAAATTCCCATCTTTGACAGGATTAAATAAAAAAAGGGATACAAAAGAAGAGCCATTCAGTGTTTGTATAAACTGTTCAGTTAGGATAAATATGCAGTACTTCTATATAATTCCATGAGAAGCAAGATTTGCACTAATAGTGTTTGGACAGGATATTCTGTCATGCTTCTTGTACTATGGACAACCACTAGGAAGATAACAAGGAAGAAAGTATTAATTATTGAAACTGTACTATAATTTGGCTTTAAAAAATAAGTATACAGCTACATTCTCTTAATTCCTTGATTAGAGACATCTAATGGTGTTTGTAAGTAGAATATCAAGAATGTGCCTTGTATGACAAAAAAAAGACTATGAAAACAGTATGCAATGTATTAATTATTGAATCTGTCTTGCTGATTTGATTTGAAACTCATTGCTATTTATTCTTCAAAATAAATAAGATAAAGAAACCAAAAGATTATTGAAACAGAGCATAAAGACTAGAGAGACCTATTTACTCATATGTAAATATCATAAAGTCAAGAGAGATAGTTAGCAAAGAGAGAAAGATGAATAGACTACAACAAAATTAAAAGTAAATACCTAAGCAACCTAAAAAAAAAAAGTAGAAACTGTTTCTGCATCTCTCTCCTAATCGTTGTGGCACCTTCTGACAGAGACAGTCGGCACTCCCAGTTTGAAGAGTTGTCTCCTCCGTGTCAGACCAGCCTTCTCTACTCCACTTTTATTTGCATTTCTGTCCTCTCATGCTACTTGTTGCAGGGTGGATGGATTGGGGATCTGTGGATTGTCTCTCTGTTCCTGCCATCACTGTGAAGACACACAGTTGCACTTTGATCTCCTTTGCTGTGTGGGGTGGGGGGTAGAGAGTGTCAACCTTACTGGTTTCAGGGCAAGGAGGGGTTGTGTTGTCCATTCACTCTCTGG
Source organism: Ctenomys sociabilis (assembly GCA_004027165.1). NCBI lineage: Eukaryota > Metazoa > Chordata > Mammalia > Rodentia > Ctenomyidae > Ctenomys > Ctenomys sociabilis. Next base: position 11,733 of record PVKA01034636.1, on the reverse strand, counting down.
GCTGCTTCCTACATTGTCACAGCACCACTGCACCACTGCCATGGCCCCTAGCTGTACTGACTCCCCGTTTCTGTCACAGTCTGGGAGGTAGCCCAAGGCTGCCATTTGCTACAGTGTCATCCCCCACTGGTAGAGTGCCTCAGCTGTTTCAGTCCCACTTGTCTGGTTGCTCTGTTCCAGCCTGAGTGTTTTGGTTACTTTCTCATCACTGAGACACAATACACAACACCCAGATTTTTTTTTTCAGTCTATAGTTGTCTTGCTTCAAGGCAGGATAGCATGGCAAATGGCCACCACAGAGGAGAAAGGGCTCATGGCAGGCACACAGGAAGCAGAAGGGATGGAGGATGGAGGACAGGTGTAAACATTTCTAGGCCATGCCCGCAATGAATCCCCTCTTCCCTCCAGATTCCACTGCCCAACATCACACCCATAATGGGGCTAATCCAGTGAGCTACATTCATGATCCAATCACCTTCCCAGAACTATGACCTGTGCACACATACAGTTCGGGAGTTGAGATCTTATTCATCCATAACACAGAGTACGGTGTAGTTCTTCCATGTTTCAAGTTGCTCCTTGTTCTTGGAGCTAGCACAGCACTAGTCACTTGGTGGTGTAATCATTTATGTGTGGGTCTCTATTAGACATGGAGTTCTTTATAGGATGCAGTGCAATGTCTTCTCTGTAATTTTACGACTTAGGATACACTTACATGTTACATGAAACAAGGAAACACAAGTTTGGGATTTAAGAAATATCCTGGCTCCTCTTATCAAACCACCTAATAATGGTGGTTTGTCTTGTCTCTGAACCTAAGGTTCCTGCTCTCCTTTCCTGAATACTTCTCCTCTTCAGGTCTAATCCTGCTCAACATTGCCTCCAAAGAATCTTCCTAGATCCCTCAAGACAAGATTAGGGGCCACTGTGATGGAATCCCATAGCACCTTATGCTGCCCTGGCTGTTTGTGAAAGAATCAACTTTGTCTTGTTCTTTTCTATTCCCCTAGATCCTATGACATGCACTGGATGGCCAATAGTATGATTGGATTAATAAACTATAAACTGAAGGGTACCAAACAAAAGATGGTATCTAAGAAGATTTAGTTCAAACCTTTGGTAAAACACATAAAGCATTGTCTTTTTACATTGATCAGAGACATTAAATAGTGTTGCTTCCTTTGAAAACCATTCTCAATGCTATGATCTCAGCCACTTTTGAAACAAGAATACATTTAATTAGATTTCTGGCTAAAAATAGGGCACAAGGAAAGAGGAACTTGGCTGAAAATAAATGTTAACCTAGGAGTGATGTTAGAGAGACAGAATAACTAACAGCAACCATGTATTCTGCATCTATCTTTCTCAGGGACCATTTATCCTCATGATCCATTGCCAACTAATAGCAGGCAACAGAACCTCCCAGCACCTCAGGAGGGACTGTGCATGGTCTGAGTTAACCTTATCCATTCTCCCTACTCCTGCCACAAGTAGCAGGACACACCCACAAGTCATCACTCCCACCCAGAGCAAACCCTCTTGGGCTCAGGCCCTTGTCCTGCCATTGGTGAACCAGACAACCACAACTGTCCCTCTCCACAGGCACTCCCACAAATACCTCATAATCACCTCCCTGATTGTCTCAACTTCAGTCTCTTGGCACTTTCCAGAAAGCTGTGTAGCTTGTCTGTCTCATCTACTTTTTCTCTCATATCACATTCTGTATTACTACACACAGAGAACTCAGTTATAGTCACTAACCAAACCACCTTATCTCTCCTTTTTCTATCATAAAATTTCCCTTTCCCTGGAGAGTCATTTTCTGTGTCCACCAGCAACCACCAAGTCTTCATGCCCATTATCCTTCAGAGTACAACTCTGCATCAGAGTAATTTTGTATCTAAAGAAGACATCGATCATTAAGCCTTTGTCAAATAGTTTTCTTAAATTATTCACTACGAATCATTCTCAAGCCAGAACTCAAAACCTTCAAACGACCAGACAAGATTAACACATTTCTTTGGGGAGGATACTTGGATCCCAGAGCTTTCCTACTTCTTTTTATTATTGTCATAGTCTTTTAATTTCCTATACTTGTGAAGAAACATCTCATTGTAGTAAACGCTTTAAAGTATAACACAAATCTCATGGGAAAAGAGAGGATGTTACAGATCAGGGGCTTAGGGAATGATGAAAAAGTAGGCAAGAGGAAGACAGGAAATTGCTTCTGTAGAGGCACATGTGAGCTCTAAGGAGAAAGTAGAAAGAGAAAGAAAGGAAGAAGCTATTTTTTTCCTGAAATATTGTGAGATATAAGAATGCACATAAGGTGATGCAAATGATGGGATAAATAATACCCCTGACTTCTGCTTATTCTAGTGGTTATTATGGCATGTTGGAGTTAGAGGCACTTGAAAAAAACTGGTTATCAGACAACTGTGGTAGGTCATTGAAAAAGTCCGGAGCAGGGCAAAAGAAAATTGTGAGCCCCACGTGCTAACCAGCAGGATTTGTTCATAAGAACCCAGCATAGAATCTCTAGAAACTCCTAAATTCACTGGGAGAGAATTTTCTTTTAGTAATGCATGGAGCCCCCAATACTAAGGTCTATTAATGTCAACCTGATTCAGAAATCAAGTGTGGCTTCTATGAACAGAGACTATAGTTTGGAGGATCTAGTCCAAGGTTACTAGTCCAACATGGTATCTATCTGCACAGGAAAATCACGATTCACTAAGTGGACCCAACTGCTGAGCCACTGGCAAGGACAAGTCTCAAAATATATACTAGTTTTCAAGGGTTGGGCTGGTCCCACCCAAGAAAGCAAAGACTCGGGGAAGCTCATTGTTTAACTTCCTATGGTCAACCATGGATTGAGCTGGACTTGCTAAACTTGAAGTAGAATCTTTATAAACTTGTGGGAACAACCAGTATTAAGTGGGAGAAGGATCAGATAAAGAGAAGCCACAAACTACTTTTATTTAAATTATTTTTTATGAGGAATTTCTCCTGATCTTAGGTTTACAAAAAAGATAGCAAATACATTTGAATCAATCAAAACCTACTTCATTGATCCATCTCTTTAGGTAGAAGCCTTTAATAAAAGATAAAAAGGAAAGTAGAGAAGCCATAGGGGAAAATAAATGAGCATATCAGGGCACTCTGCAACTCTCGGTTCACATGGAAGAGTTTGAAATTGTGTTGTTAGTTTCAGTTTCAAAACTGTGATGATGGCCATGATAACCTGAATGTTTGTGTTCCTTCAAAGTCGATTTCTTTAAACTTAGTCACCCATATTAGGAGGGAGGATTTTAGGGAGGTGAATGGATCACGAGGGTATGGCCCCATGAGCGGGATTAGTGCCCACATAAAACAGAACCCAGAGGGCAGGATAGATAACTCAGTGTTATAAGCACTTTCCTGGGGAGTACAAGGTCCTGGGTTCAATCCCTGGTATGTGCCGGGCTCACCCTGCCTCAGGCACACTGTGCCAACCACTGTAACTGGGCATGGTAGTCCATAGCAGTAGTTCCAGCCCTGTAGAGGCTGAGACAGGAGGGTCACTATGAGTCCAAGCTGCATAGTAAGACCCCGTACCAAATAAATAGATAAATAAATAAGATTTTAAAAAATCTAAATGTCACCCAAGCCTCATGAATTCACAGGTGGGGTTTTTGCAAGGTGGTTGAATTCCGGGGCTAGTAACTGGCTTGCTGGTAGGAAGTGGAATCTGGTCAGAAGAGGTGGGTCACTGGCAGAATAGCTTGGATCTATCTCTCCCTCTACTCTCTCTCTCTCTCTCTCTCTCTCTCTCTCTCTCTCTCTGTCTCCTTCCTGCTAATAAATGAACAACCATGAACTCTTTGTCCTCTGCCATGCCGCCCTGCTTTGGAGCTGGCTGAGGACTGAGATCTCTACGAACAAAATAAACCTCTCTCCTCTTTTAACTTGTGGGTGTCCAGTGTTTTGTCTCAGCACTGAGAAATAGTAGCCTGATTTGGAACCTGTGACACAGAAACTATGAGCAATGACATACGACTGTGGACAGCCAAATTATATTAGAGTCTTGAGGCCTCTCTAGACTCTCACTGTCACTGTTAATCAGAAGGAGGAAATAAACAGAAGGAAAAGCACAAGACAGAGAAAACTTGCTTCAGGGTTACACATAGAAATTAAAGTGCACACACCCAGCATTTGAGATTGTGTTGGAGGCTTTAAACCCTTTATGGGATACCAGGAAGCATACAGATACACACACACACACACACACACACACACACACACACACACACACACACCTGAGAGGGAAAAAGATGCCCACAATTTATCCACTCTAGTTGAAAAAATATTGAGGTGTTTTCAGAAAAATAACAAATGTATCCTTCTTTAAATTGTTTTACATTATGAGCAAAGAAAATTAAGTCCTTAAAAATAAACAGTGTATTGACTAAGTAAAAGTGAAGATGCTTTTAACCACCACCCAGAATAAAAACTAGAATATTACAGCTACCAGGAATGTCCTGTGTATTTCTTTTTATACTCCCCTAAAAATAAACATAGTCTACAATCATTTTAGTAATAATGATTCTTTTTCATGATAATGTTGTTGGTTAAGTACATACTCAAATGGTAATGTAACTTTTACTTTTTATGTCAAGGAAGTTAATTATGTATCAATGCTACGTTCATACAATTCCCATGTGGCTCTCATGCGTTCGCTTTCATTGTGCATGCCGTTCCATAATGTGACCATAGCAAAATGTTTCTGTATTCTCTACTCGTGCTGGACACTGGTGGATAATTTGGGATGACTATGATCAATGCCGCTGCTGTCATTCTTATGGGAATTAACTGAGCCCCTGCCTTGAGCCTGGCCCACTCCGATCCATTCTGAGCTCTGAAAAACCAAAATTATTTTGTAAAAATATGTGAAATTATCGTTCTCCTGCTCTGAAAATTCAACTTGCAATCAAGTCCTTGCTCTTTAATATGGCTTCCAAGCATCAGCATCGTGAGACCTCCTACTCGACTTTTTTTCACTCCCTTTTTCCCACCTTCTTCCTATCTTTCTCTCACATATTCCAAAGATAGGACACTTTCGTCTCTTCCCCCAATAAGTCACATTCTTGCTGGTCAATAGGCTTTCACACATATAATCCTCTCTGCCAGGATATCCTTTCCTGGATATCCTTCTCATTTTGCTGGCTTCTTCTAATTCATCAAGCTTTCAGCACAACAGACAATAGATTGTGTCCATCAAATCGGGTTTCCTACTCTTCTCTACTCAGCTATATGGAAAAGTGCACCTCTCGGCCCTTGTAATGTTGTGTGGAGCCGTAGATCTAGCTTTCACTAGTGAGGTGTGGTAATCTGAGATGCCACTTCCACTATGATGCCACTTCCAGCTCTGAGCCAGGTCCCCTTTTCGTGTGATACACACTTCCCATAACTGAGCATCAGGCTGTATTGTGTTCACCATTCTAAATGTCTCTCATGCTGGAAACAAAAACCACGATGACTATGTACCATATGCACAACAGGATCTAGCACTGAAATACCTGTTGAATGAACAATTGAACAAGTTTGTTATGGCTGAAATTCTCTGAATAGGTAACAAAAAGGAAAGATCATCTATTGTGATAGTTCATATCCCATGGAAATAGCCGGAAGGAAAAATTCCCTGATTAGGTACACATGCGCCCCATTGAAGGTTGTGGCTTATGACAGACATTTAATTATGTTCTGTTAATCACAGTAGTTGTTCTACCAGAACATGAAAAAGAAAAGTAGGAAATAAAATAGCTCCCAAATTATTTTTACCCCAAGCATTGCCATAGAAAATTCCATGAGCTGAGCTCAGACAGATTTAACTTTGATTACCTTTCCATTTCTGAGATGTGAAGGAGAGATTGCAAGAAAGTGCTTGGGGCTGTAGTGAGACAATTTGCTTCAGAAGAATGCGGTAGGGGTGTGCTTAAGACAGCCTGCACGCTGGAAAGCCAATGACTCACCAGCTTCTAAGAAAGATCTGTTGATAATTAATGATCTGAGGAATCATTTTTAAAGCTGACATTTAACTGGTTCATTACCAAAACCCACATACCATATGCTTTCCTGATTGTGGTTATAAGAAAAATAAGTCTAAAAACATTTGAATGGGTGTTGCACCTAATTATCTGGTTAGTACTCTTAATTATCTGGTTAATGTTGATGATTACATAGTGCCTTGTGGACAAAATGTATTCTTTGAATGGAAACCAGGAATTCCCTATGTTGCTATTTCAGAATAGTTATACGAGATGCATATGACAATGTAAGGTCAGATTCCTTCATTCACCTTGAAAGTTTTAGTTATTTTGTAAGACGCCTCCAAAGATTTTCAGAGCCTCTCTTCAATGTGATACTCAAGGAAACAAAGGGTAGATGAAAGCAAATAACTACTTGAAGACATTCACATGCATAAAAATTTATTAGAGATTTAGCTATTAAAATTGTGCTACTATAAACACCGATGCCCATATATCACTGTGGTATGATGTTTTTAATTCTGGGAAAATATGCAGAATGGAAATAAATAGGTCAAATGGGACTTCTAGTCCTCACTTTTTGAGAAATCTCTGCACTGATTTCCACAGTGGTTGTACCAGTCTACACTACCAACAACAGTGGAGAAGGGTTTGTTTTTTCCCCACAACCCCACCAGCACTTGTTACTGGCTGATTTCTTGATAATAGCCATTCTTGATGGGGTGAGATGGAAATGGTCAGTGATGTTGAACATTTTTTTCATATAATTATTTGCCATTTGTATTTCTTCATCCGAAAAATGTGCATTCAACTCAATGCCAAGTTTTGAATTGGGTCTTTAAATTAGGTAGGGGTCTGACTTTTTTTCAATTTTTTATGTTGTACAGGTACAGTTGGCTAAAATTTTTCCCACTGTGTGGGCTGTCTTTTCAGTCTGCTGGTGATTTCTTTTCATGTGAAAAAACGTTTTTAAATAAGATGACAGCTCAGCGGACTAAAGCATCTGCTTAGGCAAAGTGTATCAGCTGGGATTGCATGGGGTAGGCCCCACGCACAGAGCGCCCTGAGAAGGCAATGGAGATTGAACTTGCTGGCACGCTTCTGTGATACCAGCACTTGGGAGGCTGAAAGCAAGAGAACCACTATGAATTGGATCTACATAGGAAGACCCTGTACACCCTGTAGACCCTGTCCTGAATACAGAAAAAATAAAAATAAAAAAATAAGGTTAGATCCCACTTATTGATTCATTGAAGTAGTTCCTGTGCAGTTTGTTTTTTGTTGATAAGCTCTTTGCCTACCCCTATGGCTTTAAGATTTGTCCCTACTTTCTCTTTCAGGAGATTTATTGTTGCTGTTTTAATATTTAGATATTTAATTCATTTTGGCTTTAGTTTAGTGCATGGTGCTAGACAGGTCTAGTTTTAGTATCTGGCATATGGAAAGCCAGTTGTTCCACCACCATTTATTGAAGAAGCTGTTTTGTTACTGAACATGTGTGGCTCCTTTGTCAAAGATAATGCGGCTATTTGTAGCACTGTTTTTGAAGCTGTATTTCTTCTTCTATTTTTTTTCTTTTTTGGGGGGTAAGATAGCAATTTTTCATAATTTTAGTGAAGAACAAATAGCAATGAGACAGCTCCAAATTGAATTAGTAGAACAGATTCAATAATTAATATATTACATATTGTTTTCTTAGTGGTTATTTGTTGTACAAGATACACACATGATATTCTATTTACAAATACTATTAGAGCAAGTCCCTCTATTCATTGAATTAAGAGAATGTAGCTAGATACCTAACTTCTTTTTTTAAAGCTGATTTATAGTACAGTTTCAATAATTAATACTTTTTACATTGTTATCTTCCTAGTGGTTATCCACAGTACAAGAAGCAGACAGGATATCTTGTCCCAACATTATTAGTGCAAATCTTTCTTCTCATAGAATTACACAAAAGTAGCTACATATTTATCCTAACCATTCCCTATATACAAATACAGAATGGTCCTTCCTTTGTATACACCTTTTTTGTTTAGTCCTGCAGAGATGGGTATTCTATTGGCATTCAATTATTATAGGTGCTTGAATTCAGCAAAACACTCCAACACAGTCTAGCAGTCCACAATAGTAGTGGGTTATCTACGGAATTTGTTGACTAGAGTCATTTACAGCTCAGCATATTAATATGGCTTTACTTAAGATACCTCATTTTTATACTTTTCTGCTGGATGGTTAAGACCAAGATACAGCAAGACCTATGTAACAAGAAATGTAACTTTTGTATCAAATAAGGTCAGTCAAGTCTCCTCAGGGTTTATCCTGTAACCCTGTACCTCACTTTGTAGATCCTTTGTCTGTTCCAGATTCTCAGATCTCACGTTTGCTAGTAGTAGCTTTATAGTATAATGTTAAGCCAGGGATTATGATGCTTCCTACCTTGTCTTTGTTGCCCAGGGTTGCCTTTGTTATTCTAGGTCTCTTCTGGTTCCAAATCAATTTTAGGAATGTTTTCTCTCCATCTGTGAGGTATAATACAGGTATTTTATTTTGAATTGCATTAACTCTATATAACAGTTTTGGAAGTTTGGTCATTTTCACACTGTTTGTGAAAGGATGTCCTTCTATCTTCTGATATCTTCTTCAGCGACCTTTATCAAAGTACTGTAATGTTCAATGTATAAATCTTTTACTTTATTAGATTGATTCTTATCAACTGAATGGATAAAAACATGTGGTATTTTTATACAATAGAATACTACTAAGCTGTAAAGAAAGACAAACTAGAGGTTTTTATAAGTAAATGAGTGCAACTAGAAACCATACCTATAAGTGAAATAAATCAAACTTCTATAGATAAACATTATATTGTATTTCTAGTATAAGAAACTGCAGTAGTAAATAAGATCCAAAAGGTACAATACATACTGTGGGAGGAAAAGAGAATTGTTCAAAAGGAAAGAACAACAAACTGAGGACAGGAGAAAAGAAGAAAGAGAAAATTATATATATATATACACATATATATATGATATATAATATGATATTTATATAATAATTATACTACTAATTTCTCTGCACTGAAAACAATTGTTTGTGCTTATATTAATTTTGCATGCCTATATCTTCTAATCTGAGCAACTACTTTGAAGATAACAATACATAATATATTAACCATTGTTAATTTCCTATTTCTTTGTTTTGAAATTCTGCATTTTTTTCTCTTTAAAATAAAATATATGAGACAATGTGTGTAGTTGTTATGTTTTGTTCCTGCCACCTCCTTTCCCAAGGCTTCATGCAGTTGTGGGGGTGTTTTTTAGAAGTGGCCGAATCTAGACTTTGTGATTGATTCGCTGTTTAGTGCTGGGACCATGGCTGTGAGTGCGACACCCATCATGGGGCTGGTAGTCTCCATGCAATAGAAGGGAAAGGAAGAAGCTTGCTCTCTTGTGCTTCCCTTTTTTTAAATAAAAGAAATATATTTACTTAGAAGCATTCGGAATGTCAACAAAACAGTAGAAACTTTTTTTGCAAGTACAGAGTGGTATTCAGTTATCAGAGTGACAATTATTTCATATAAGCTGCATCAGAGACAATTGAAGATGAAAAACTTCTGTCCCCATATGTAACTAATTTGTTCTATGCACCAAGAACCTGCTTTAAATTGGTGTCTTTTTTGTGCTTCCCTTTTTGTTCTTGTTGTTTTCCACCACCATGCCACCATGCTCTGCCATGCCACCCTGCCTTGGAGCCCGTTGATCATGGACAGAAACCTCTACAAATCATGAGCTAAACAGACCACTCCCTCTTCATCGTGGGCAATGAGTATTTTGTCTCAGTAATCTGAGAAAAATAAAACAGTAGCTAATATGTAAGTATCTAATTAAATTATGTATAGCAAGACTGGAAGATAGCTCAATGGTGTAAGTACCTGCCTGGCAAGTAAGGTTCAATCCTTGTTACCTCATGTTGTACTGGTTCTGGAAAACCAAGCATACCCTGCTGGCCACCAAAACTGGGCATGGTGACACATGCATGACACATCTCAGCACTGGAGAGGCTGAGACAGGAGGATTGTTATGAGTCCAAGCTGAGTAATGAGATCCTGTACCAAATAAATAAATAAAAGGTTAAACACACACACACACACACTATATATATATATATATATATATATATATATATATATATATATATATATATATATAGAGAGAGAGAGAGAGAGAGAGAGAAAGAGAAAGAGAGAGAGAGAGAGAGAGAGCAGAGTTTGGTATTCATGAGAAGTCCTGTACCCAGTCCCTCATGTACTGTAAAGGACAAATTTATTTGTCAACATAATAGATAAATGAGATGATATTGACACATTGCCAGAAAAATTTGAATTGAATTATAACATCATAACATAACATCCTAAGTCACCTGAATAAAGGTTCTTTTGAAATCATTGTGGCTGTAACTAGGCTTCATAAAAAATATTATGTATGTTCCAGGTAAGATAACTAAGATAACTGATGGCTTCCACTGTTACCTTCTTGCCAGGACACAATTACTAAAAATTAAAGACTTATAGTTCCATAGGAAAACTAAAAAATGCTATGGAATTTTAACTTTAAGGAAATTCATGAAGCAGTATTTCAGTATCACAAAGTTCTTTTTAAACCTGATACCGAGCTGGAGCAATGGTTAGAAAATGAAGTCAGGAATGGGCTGCCATTTGGGGGGTGGAAGTAAGAAAAAGCCGAGAGAACATTTCATGCTTTGCTGTTATGCTTGATTTAAACTCCAGTGAAACTTGAGAGAGAGGGGAGTAGGAGAGCGACAGAGATTCTACTGCTGGTAGAACTATATTAGGAGCCTTAAAGGGCTAAAAATCTTATGGTTTCATCAGCAGGTGCCGTCTTGAGCAGCATGGACTGACAGTCTGTCTATAAGGACAGAATTCTGACTGATAGAAATCGATTTCTTCCATCAATATTTGTTGACAAAATATTCATTTCTCACATGCTTGCAAGTTTGTCATCTCAGAGAGTGAAGCAGAAACAGAAGTCACCAAGGAGGAGGCAGAGCCAGACCATGGGTCTTCGTATCTCTCTGGACTTTTCTCCCATGACATGTGGAGACCAGCAGCCAATCAGAGCAGTGGTTCAGCGGAGATGCACTGCTAACCCTAATCCCAATAAGGAGTCTGAGGATGTAGGTGGGATACTTGGGCATTTTCTGTTTATCTTTTTCTATAAGCCTAAAGCTACTCTAAAAACAATATCTATTTAAAATGTTAAAATAAGTCAATGTTTGTTGGCAATAAGTATAGTCCACTGCCTATTGCTGCCTTCTACTCTAACCTAACACCTTGCACACTTTCTTTTTAGGGTTTTTGCTTTTTCCTAAACAGTGTCTAAGAAACTGAGAAACCAAGGAGAGGTTTTAGTAGTCTTACGGGCATAGAAAACAAAAATAGAGCTCGGTGCTTACGAAGAAGGAATAGCCCTTACAAATGTCCAAGCTGTCATGTGAGACTCCCAACAATATTACCCTAGGACTAATGGTGAACTGAGAATAAACACTACACTGTCGTTTCTAATCATCTCCAGCCCTGATTTTGTGGAACCCGTTCTATCCACATGCCTGGAGCAGAAATAACCCCCACTCTGGGGGAATCTAACCTCATACAGTGCCTCGAATTATTGTCATAATTTTTCTGATA
>PVKA01034635.1:0-23307 GCA_004027165.1 Ctenomys sociabilis | reverse complement strand
ATCTATCCATCCACCCACCCATCCATCCATCCATTCACCCACCCATCCATACAAAAATACATACATGTATGTATCTACTCATCAATGTATCCACCTGCCTTCTCACCCATCAGCCTATCTTTCATTCATCCATTTATCATCTACCCATCCACAGCTCCATCCATCCACCCTCTCACTGACCAACCCATCCCTCCCTCCATGCAGCCATCCCTGCACTGGGGATTTATTGCACATCACATGCATGTGATATTAAGGATCCTATGGACAGACCTTGCCCACAGTGTTGCTCACAGAAGGACACTGAGTACTGGCAAGTGTTGTACTTGAAGGAGAAGCAGAGGAAGAACAGGAAAGAGGGGGGCTCCTCCCCAAAGAAGGCCAAGTAGGCTGAGCAAAGGCTGGTAGTCAGCAGGACTCGGCAGAGTCTCTTGGGCTGAGTTGAGGGCAGGAGCTGGGCAGATTTCACTCCTTCCAGCTGGACCCTCTTGCCCCTCCTTCCCTCTCCTGGAGGGACAGAAGGGCCAAGGGCTGCAGAGGTGACACAGATGGGATAGTGGAAGAGCAGCGTGGTTGGATGCCAGAGCAGACTTGGTGCTTACCTTTTGCAGGTAACGACCGTGCTCCTGTCTGGGGGCCAGCCCTTCCTCCCAGTGCCAGCCCCTCCCTTCTGCTGCAGGTCATGCCTGCTTGGCCACCTGATGGAAATCCACAGTCTCGTGTCTCCAAGCCTCCTGATGCTGAGATCCAGAGGCAGGGAGCAGCCCTGGGGCTGTGGGAACCACTGGGTCAGGGACCTAGCTGAACCTACAGACCACAGGGTTCACTGACAGAGCAGTAGGAAGAGCAAAGTGAGGGCCCACGCAGGATCTGTGGTTGGACTCACAGGAAGGCAGAGTCGCTGTCCTGCCAGGGCCTGCTGGTCAGGCCTGCATGGAGAGGCCACCAAGGTCCCCCAGCTGGGCTGATGAGTGGGCCCTGGGACCTGGGTGTGGTGAAAACCTGAGGGACATCAATCTGGAATCCCAAGTGTGTAGACAGGTTCAAGCCCTGGGCGTGGTGTTTTGGAAAAGAGAAGAAATTCGAGGCCTGGGCTAGCTACAGAAAAAGAGACCAGGGCAGTGTGGGGTCCCTTGGTCTAGGTCCCCTCCAGCTGTGAGCCTCAGTTCAAACCCTTCTCACGGCTCTAGACCTATTCTTGAACCTAGAACTGGTAGGGTGCTGTGCCTGGCCTTTCATCCCAGGAAGAATCCAAATTCCCTTCCCTTCGGTTGCTGCCTATGCCTGCCTCCCTTGTTCACGCTTTTCCCCCCAGAACCTCTTGCAGAAATCCCAACATCCCCAGGGACTGGAACAGGTGGCGCTGTGCTTCTGTCTTCTACCGTTCCTGCCAGGCACAGTACAACTCCTTGGACCTCCCCACCCAGAGAGTGCCTTTGTACATCAATCCCTCTGGTTCTCAGGATAACGAAGTATAAGGCTACATGCTCAATTGTGTGGGTTTGGACGTGGGCTCTGTGGATTATTGCATGGCTATGCCTCAGTTTCCCTTTGGATATTCGCCATGGTTATCATTTTTACATCTTTGTATGCTGAGAATACAACCAGGGACACAAATAAAGCACCGATCAAACCAGCCAGGTGATTTTCTCTGGGATCCCAGAGCCTTCTGTCCCAGGTGTCCTCAGGTGACACATCCTTAGGTAGGGGGAGGCTCTGTGCTTGTGGGGGGAAATGCACTTCTGATAGGCCAAAGACAGGCAGACAAAATGTATCTGGCCAGGGACCCTGGGGGGCAGACACTCTCAGGGAGCAGACCTGGGCCATCCCAGCCAACATTTAATCAATGGCGCAGAGTAATGGCCGCTCCGGGAAGTGACTGCTTCCTGCAAGCAGAAACAAGAGGCAGGGCAGGCCCTCAACAGGCTGGGCCCCAGGGTGCAGGAGCAAGCCAGCCCACTGCAGAGCCAACTTCATGTCCCAAGAACTCAGCTCCTCCCACCTGTCCCAAGAGCCACCTGAGTGACCATCAGCTCTGGGGACCTCCCATATTCAGGCCCCAGAGAACCCAGGATGGGTTCTCCTCTTGGCTATAGGAAGAGGGGCCATTGGTGTTGGGAGACAATGGGGTAAGTCTTGAGCAGCAGAAGAAGGAAGAAAGGGTGTCCCCTTCTTCGAGCTCTCAGGGGAGGGTGGAGTTTAAAGAGCAGACCCCTCCCGCAGCCCCACTGCTTTCTCACAGGTTTGGGTAACCAGAGATAATAGGGTCCCCACCTCTGCTGTGTGGGTTGTTCGGGGTCAGTCGAGCAGCTTCAACACTGAACTCACTTCTTCCACAGCCACCTTCTGCAGATCCCAGTCCAAGGTCAATGTGCTGTCGGCCCCTGCCCCTCTGAGAGCTGCAGGAAGGGTCTGTATCCTCCATACCTCACCTGGCCTTCCCATGCTTCCAAATGCCTCCATTGTCACTGTTTAGAGGCTTACCAGACAGAGGGTCACCCCACTCCACCGTGACCTCACCCCTAAGGAATCACACCTGAAATGGCTGTTTCTACACACAAAAGTAGGGATTAGGGCTTCATATGAGAACATGGGGTGTGGACCCTACATCGGTGGGCCCCTACATCTTCCTGCACTTGGGTCTCAGGAGGCCTCTAGCAGGGCTCTGGCCCCAGAAGGAACTCTGCTTCTACCTGCCTACCTCATCACCTTAGCCTCCCTGTACCCAGGCACTTCCAGCAGCCTTGGCCCCCTGGGCTTTGCAAGTGGCCTGGTTCCCAGAAAGCACCAAAGAATGCCATTCCTGGAAGGGGCTTCTTGCCACAGCCCCTCACCACCACCACTCCCCTGCTGCTTGGGCAGGACAGCCCCATCTGGAGGACCTAGAGAGGCAAGGGCCAGCCCTGTTGTGCTGAGGAGACGGGACCTCCTCCATCACATGGGGGACTGGGGGACAATGATAGCATGCGGACAGCTGAGGTTACAGAGAGAAGCTCAGCAGATCTGGACAGGGGTAGGGACAGTTCATGATGGCACTTGACCCTTGATGTCCCCACCCAAACTCGGGTGGAAATTTCATCTCTTGTGATGGATGGAGAGGGAGAACTGGCTTGTCTCTCTGAGACAATCAGGTCCGGCAAGCTCACTCGATCATGTGATATACACATCCTCACCTGCCCTCACCTACTGTAGACCCTTGACCTCCAGAACCGTGGCCAGAATGAACCTTTCTTCATGCAAACACATCTCTCGTGCTCTGTGATGGCGCCTGAAGTGACGAGGAAGACGCTTTCGTGATCACTTCCACGCTTGCCCAGGAGGGGGCAGCCCGCACATCCAGAAGGAGCGGCAGGAGCTGGACCTGTTATGGAGCAGAACCGTGTGGAGACCCCGTACCTCAGGCTCGACCCCGCAGCTCCAGATGCTGTTACTCCTTTACTGTCTGGATGTCTCTGCTTAGCCTGGGCCATAAGAGCTGGTCAGAGGAAAGCCAGTCCACACTGGTGCATGGCCAAGGCCTTGGTTCCATTTGCCCACTCTGTGGCTCCCAGTCCTGCCGGAAACACCGCTTTAATGCAGACAGCACTGCCCACCCTCTGCATGACGCAAGGCAGCACGACATGTATCTGGGCCCTGTAGTCACCCAGAGCTCCCTGCGCCACCTGAGCTCTTCAGCCCTGCTTCCCTCTGACCCACACACAGCCAAACTGGCAACCTTCTCCCAGGCCAAACCCAGCGTCTCCTTACCCCTAGCCACCCCAGCCTTTTTCTTGAAGGACACAGGTTATTTCCGTTTTGACACAGGGGGTTGAGGAGCTGAGGCTCTGAAAGGTCAAGAGATTACGGAAGCAGGCGGCTGCCCCTCCTTCCCATCCAGGAGGCACTTGACTCCCCCTGTGTCCTCACAGACGCATACACCTCTGCCACCCGTCCAGAAGTGGGTGGTGGGGGGTGTCTCATTGAGTACCCCGTGCTACCCAGATCTCATTCACGTGAGCTGGAACCTGGCATACAGAAGGCTCCTTGTCCTGGATGGGGTCAGAAGACTGCAGGGCGGAGCCGCCTGGAGCCCTGTTGGAAGCTGTGGGCAGAGCCGGGCTGCTGCCCACACCTCCCAGGTGACACAGCGAGGGAAGCAGCAGCTTCTTCCAGGCCCCTTCCTCAAGTCCTGCTCTATTGTCATGGCCCTCGTCAGTCCCCGTCCCCATCCCTGGAGCAGTGTGAGAACCCCGCTGGCCACCTTGTGCCTTACGCCCCTTACTAGTATCACCAGCTTCAAATGCTTCTATGGAGGCCAGGAAGCTCTGTGGCTGCGCATGCCGTGCCTCCCCCCATTTACTGGTGCCGGATGAGTGCGAGTGGCCTGTGCACCAGGCTTCCGGGCAACGGATGGGAATCGCAAAGAAAGGAGAGGTCACACTGCCCTCCTGGGACCTGGCATGTGTGGCCGTGGGGACCATGGCTCAGGATCCCGGAAGCTGGGGGGGGCCCCAAGAGGATATGGCTTGTGCTGTACGTGTGCCCCGTGAGTTGCACAAGCAGGGTTGTGAGCCAGTGCCCACAGTGTGTGTGGGCATGCATACGCATATGGTGCGAGTGTTCAGGTGTGTGTGTGTGTTATGTGTGTGCATGAGTGTGCAAACGCGCACATATGTAATCCCTGGAGAGCCGCGCCTGACCTGAAGGAGCCACAGGGGTGTGGGGGGAGGAGGCGCTAGAAATCCCTTGAGACACAGATGCAGCTATGGGGGCAGGAAAAGTGCAGGGCCAGGCTTCAGAAGAAGCTGAGGAAGGGCAACCGTGGGGAGGGAACCAGGATGTGGTCAGGGATGAGGGCCTCAGGGCCACAGGGTGTGGGATTTCACATCTTGGGACCTCAAAAGTCTTTGGTGTGCCCTGAACAGAGACAGTGCCTAAGGCCAAAATGTTGTGGGCTTGAGCTAATTCTGGGGCATTGTTTGTAAAAATAAAGCTGTGGGGTCTAGGGAGGGCCACATGGGGTCTTTCTGCAGGTTCTCCACTGCCCCAGGGAGGTTAGTGCGAGCTCTGACACTGCCTCCTGGTGGCGGATAGCACCCTGTCCTGTATTGCTCTGCGGAACCATGCCGGGTCTGGAAGATTCTCTCACAAGACTTTGTAGCCAGACTAGAGGGTTGAAAGAGGAGGCTGCTCTAAGCAAGGCCTTCCTAGGGAGGCCCAGCGAGCTCTCACCCAGGGAGCATCTCAAGGTGCTGCTGCCAGCATGCTCCACCCCCTTCAAGGCACAGCCCCCACCCGTTCACAGAGGACACTGAGTTTCCCAGCCTTTCTCAATCACAGTGCCAACGGGACAGCATTTAGACCTGACTCCTAGCCTAAGCCTTCCACCTGAACTCAGCCCTCTTCTTCACATTGTAGAGAGGAGGAAATGGGCTCCTGGGTGGGTGGCAGCATCTGAGGATCACGGTGCCGCTGGGCCACTCGTGCCACCGGCTCAAGGTCCTGGGGGATCTGAAGCTGTGCAGAAGACTTCCCGGGGTGGATGTGCATTGTGGGGATGCAGGAGAGTCGGGCTTGGGGTGAATCCTTGCTTTCTCCCTCGAGGCTGTGTTCCTTGACTGTGTTGTGTCTCTGTCCCCCCCAGAGAACCAAATTACAATGATTTGACTCTCAAAGGGGGTGCCACGTCAGACAACAGGCAAGGTAAAGCCCAGGCATATGGGCAGCTGAGCAGGCAGCTGTGCTTGGTGTCCTAACAGGCCCTTGGAGCTGCCTGTGTCCTGTAATGGCTCCCAAGTGAGGTCAGCCTTGGTGCCCGGGACCGTGACTGCCACCTTAGAGGTGCTTCGGATGCTGCCCAAGTGGAGGATCTGAAAGTGAGAGATGGTCTAGGTGTTCTGGCTGTTCCTGAAATGCGATCTTCAAGGTGTCTGTCGGAGGGGGGCAGGAGGGTATCCAAGAGAGATTGATCTGAGGATGCCATGCTGCCGACTTTGAAGTTCAGAGGGGTCCTGCCTGAGCCAGGGAACACTGTTCTGGAACCCGAAAAGGCAGAACAAGACCCTGGCCACAGGGGAGAGTAGAGGGGGTCACACCTCTGACTTCCAGCTGTGGCAAGCCAATGGTCACAGCAGCAATAGGAAATGACACAGGTCCCATTTCAGAAGTGATCTTGAGTCTTCTATATGAAGAAGCTCCTTAGGACTGCACCCCACCCCCTTGCCTGTGGGGTGATGATTCCAACATCACACAGACCCCAAGGATGGGCTGACCACCTCAGAAAGCTCTCTGAGGGTCCCCTACAGCCCCACTTCCTCCCCCCACCAGAGCCTGCCAAGAGAGACCCAGAAGGAAGTAATAGAGCTCTCCTACTGGACATATTTCCTCCTATTTTTAAACCTTTATTTTCCCATAGCTCTGTAAGTGTTGAACTTCAGCGTCTGAGTTGGATGGAGGCCCAGCGTGCTTGAAGTGGGGGCAGCACACAGAGGCCCCCTTGTTCCCCACCACCCCACGCGGGGGCTCAGGGGTGAACGGTGCTTGGCCAGTGTCACTCAGCTTCTCTAAAGCCAGGCCACCTGAAGATAAGCCTGGCTTCCTCCTGTGACACTATGCTGCCCCCCAGAGGTGGCTTGATTTCCAGAAAGTGACCCTGAGCAGCTGGACTCCATAGCCAGCCACCTTCTGCGGCTCTGGAAGCAGGTAGAGATAGCTCAAGATGACCCCAGGCTCAATCAGGGAAGCGGTTGTGTCCAGCACTACCGAGCCAGGCAGAACTTGGGCACTGGGAGCTGGCACCTGTGAGTGGGGACTTCAGACTGTACGTATAGGCAGATCTCCAGAGACTGGAATCCGGTGCCGTTTATTACAATTTTAAAATGTGCCAGCGAGGGACGCATCTATTTGTCCCATGCAATATCTTGAATCCTACCTTGTGCTGAGCAGGGAGCAGGCTTGCTGGGATGGAGGAGGGTAATTTAGAGAGGAGCTATGCAAACAGACAAGCTGATGCTCAGGTAACAGAATCATCTTGGAGTTCAAAAGCCTGGGGCAGGGCTGTTTGGGCAACACAGGCAGAGTGGTGCCACTTAGGGTGGTGGGAGGAGACCTCCATTCCAGGACTGGCTCCAGGGAAAGCTTTCCAGGGAAACAGAACAGCAGGTGCAAAGGTCCTGAGGCAGGAAAGAGCTTGATGTGCTTGAAGGTCCTGGGCAGCGGGGGCACAGCAGGGGGTGGGCAAGGGAGGATGAGGCAAGGGATAGGTGGGAAGGGGTCAGAGCAGGGGCTGTGGGAGGAGCTTCATATCTGGAAGAAACTGAGGCACTGCGAGGCCAGGAGGCCTGGAGCCCTGAAGCTGGAGCTTTATCCCCTGCCCCACCCCCTGACTTTGCAGGTGCCCAGAGGCCAGGCTCAGGCCCAGCCCTCCATCCACTCAGCCCCGCCCCCTCTCCGGGCCCCTAGACCCAGGCTGCTCCCTGTGCGCTGCAGCCCTGTTTGCCCTCGTATCCTCCTGGGACCTTCAGCCGCTGCCCTCTCAGCCTCCCACGGCAGCAGCAGCAAATGTTTAGTGGACACACTGATGGTTTTTGGCAGTGTTTACGGTCATCTTCTTCCTAGACAGCGTGGTCTTCAGGGCTAGAGACCCGCCCCCAAGGCCGTGGACCCGGGCCACAAGGAATCCCGCACTGTGGCCTCCCCAGAGCCTGGCCCAGGGCTGGCGCAGGCCAGGCCTCAGCGAGCAAGCATGAGCCTACCAGCAGCAGCCGCGCGCCCCCAGCTGTCTGATACGCCGTTCGTTCTCTCCATCTCCTCTAAGAAGGAAGAAAGCCAGCTGTAAGGATTGTTCCGACAGCTTCTGGGCGCTGCCCTGCGTCGCGTCCCCCGGCACCTCCCCAGGCCACCTTCGTTTCATCCAACTGCTTTCCCTTTGCCTTGGCTACCAGGAAGCTCCCTCCATTTGGGTAACCACTGGCTGAAACTTCTCCCCTCCTCTCTGCTCCTGCCCGCTTTCTGACCTCCCTCCTAACTCTGGGCTCCCTGCATCAGTTGTCTGCTGCCTGCATTTAAACAAGAGGGTATAGGCAAACACTCTCAGAACAGAATCCCAAAAGCATAAGAAGTAATTCTGAGAATCGACAAATGGGATCAAGTCAAATTAAAGATTCTGTGCAGTAGAGGAGACAGCCAACAGGATGGGAAGAGACAACTGAAAGAACAAGAAGAACATTTGCCAGCCGCAGAGAGTACGCTGCTACCGGGAATGCACAGGGCTGGGGACGTAGCTCAGTGGCACAAGCACCTGCCTGCCAAGCACAAGGTGCTGAGTTCAATTCCCAATACACCCACGCCCCCCCCAAAAAAAGAACATATAAAGAATGCAGAGGCCAGGGAGATAGCTTAGCATCTTAAGCACCTACCTGGCAAGCACAAGGTCCTAAATTCAATCCCTAGTACCAAGAACAAGCAAACAAACAACAAAAGGAATGACACAAAAATGAGACCCCTTGTCCAACATAAAAAGAATCAACAAAATCAACAACCGAAATGAACACACAAGTCTCAGAAGAACAGGGGACCAATAAAATCCATGAAAAAGTGTGTCTCATCGTGGCCACCAGGGAAGTGCAAGGGAATGACACACAGTGGTTATTCCCTTAGTATTTGGTTATGAAAGTTTGTTTTTTATATATATGTCAAATAAAATAATAACAAGAGGGCAAGGTGCTGCTAAAGGGCAGGCCTGGGCACGGGGTGGGGCTGGCCCCTGGCAGGAGGCCCCCTCCGTGGGCCGGTCCTCGGCAGGCTGATTGCCCACCGGGGCCTCTCCGTACCTTGAGGAGCCAGCTCCACAGTCCTTCAAGGACACGTAGATAAGATCTCCCCAGATAAAGGATCCATGACTGGCTTGGAAAGGGACAGGGCCTCGAGTATGGCCACATTCCCCTGGCATTAGGCTTTCTGAGGAATAAAAGTACCAGGTGCAGGTGGGTGTGGTGGCACTGGAGAGATTTCCCGGCCTGGCACGGCCAGGCTGAAGACAGCTCTCCAAGGTGAGGAGCGACAGAAAATTGCCAAGCTGACCCCACCCAGCTGGGGAGGTGGCCTTGAAGGCCTGAGTCAGGGCAGCCTGCAAGTGCTCCTGCCTCAACAGCTGTCAGTCCCTCCTGCCTCCTTGTCATCCTCTGTGTCACAGGCCACCTCCTGCCAGGGCAGCCCAGGAGGGAGGCAGCTGTGCTGGGGTCTTGGGTGGCCCAGGCCTGCTCTCCTAGGACTTCCTGCTTAGACCCAACCAGCCCCTCCAGAGCTTCCCAGTCCCCTCCCAGCTGCTGTCCATCACCAGAGATGGATGGGCCTTGGCCTCTCTCAGCCTGGGACAGTGCGCTCTCAGCCAGGACCTCCTGGAGCAGCAGCACAACAGGGCCAGCCTGGACGCTACTCTCCAGCTTCCAGGAGCCAGGCTGAGCTGGGGCTCACAGCGTAGCTGCCCTTTCTGGAGTGTGGGTGGCTTTCCATCTCTGGCTTCACTCCCCACAACAACTCGCTGGTGCTCGAAAGGTCTTTTTCCCATCAGGTTGGCCTTTCTGCTCCTGGTCTTGGACCAAAGGGGGAGCCCAGACCAGAATCTTCATCACACCCTCTCCCCAATTCCACTCCCAGAGAGCAATGCAAGGAACATGTGTCTTGGGTATGGCCCAGAGGCTCCATCTGCAGGTGTGGGTGGGCAGGCCTGAGGCCTGCGGGAGGGACTGCAGGAGGCTCCAGCCTCTAGTCCGGCCTGGTCTTGCTGCTCTCTGCTTGTAGGAGAATGATTCTACCAGGCGTCCTGTGACCTCTAGGGAGACCCTCTTCCCAGAGAGGCTCGTGGGGCTGGGGCATGAGACTCGAGGAATCCTTTGAGAGCCCCCGGCAGTGAATGGGCTTTGAGGATTATTTGGGGAGTCTTGTGGGCAGTTCTAACCATCCACCCCACTTCCAGGAAACAGCAGCAGGCCCTGGAGCAGCTCACATTGTGGTCTACAGGCTGGCCTCCAGGAGGCAGTGCCTGCTTGAGGATGATCCTGGATGGAGAGGTAATGGCACACTCTCCCTCGAGGGGGTAGCAGAGCACCTGGGCTCCTAGAGGTGGTTGCCCCTGCTCTCTGTCCCTAAGCAGAGCAGGTGCTGACTCCCCAGATGGGTGTGGGGCTGGACTTCGAGTGAGGGCTTCCCCCTGGCTGGGTTCCCCACCGCACTGTGTTCCTGCGGCCCACAGCCAGGTTCCTGGCACACCTGTATGTATGACAGTCTCTGTGAGATTGATTCAGGGCCAAGCTGGGGGGCAGGTGGACCCAAAGTGCTGGGAGCCAGAGCTGGAGGGCAGGTCAAGGCAGGAAGGTGGGGACCAGAAGTCAGTCCTGCCCAGGGGCTCGGGTTTGGCCCAACAGGGTACTGGGAAGGGCTCTGTAATAAAGCTAGAGATCTGAGTTCAAGACCAGCCTTGGGCCAGTCCCGATGAGTGCTTCAAGAGCAGGTCTGAGTCTCAGTGTCCACACCTGTACAGCAGGGACTGGCAAGTTTGGTCTGGAGCTTCCTATCAGGAAGCAAGGGGTTTGGGCGGTGGCAGAGGGGGATGCTTGAGGCACCTTGGTTAGCACAGTGACTGGATCTGGGATCTTGCTGAAGAGGCTCATTTGAAAAGGTGTGACTTGTGGCCTTGTGGGTGGGGAGCAGGGCCCAGCTGGCAGCCAGATGCCAGCAGTCTACCCACTTCCCATAGTTCCTCAAGCCCCCCAGGCTTCCAAAGGGGCCACCCAGCAGGGCCCTGTGATTAAAAGAAGTGGTCACCTCACCCATATTCAAATCAACGAACCCATCAGCCCCAGCAGAGCCCTGCCCTGGCTCCCAGCCTGTAAGAGCCAGCTCCCTCTCTGTGTGGGCAGCAGGCCCACATTTGGCAGTGCCTCGCCCATGTGATGAGAGTCCCGAGGTCTGCCTGGCCTCATGAGCCAGCCAGAGGTTGCGGGGTGCAGGCTTCATCTCTGGCCCCATAGAGAGGCACTCCTCTGTTAGGCGTTAAGAGTACTGACTGAAAGAGACCGACTCGGAGGCCACTGCCCCACCCAGGACACACTGGGCCCATGGTGTCCAGGCTACTCTTGTCCACAGTAGAGAACAAGGTCAGGATGAGTCCCAACAGTGGCCTCCAGTAGGGTCATTGGGAGGGCAGGTGCCAAGCCACGCCCCAGCTCTGGGACTACTGGCCATTCCCACCAGGGTTCCAGCAGGCTCCAAATGGAGCCAGCACCCTCGGGCCCTGATCAGGAGACCCCACTGGCCACCCCTTTCCTGGAGTAGAAAAGCAATGCCTCCCCAGTGTCCCTTCCACAAATCTCTATGCTGGCCACTCAGTCCACTCAGCCAGAATGTCCACTCCCCCACCCCACGGCCTCCCCTAGTCCAGGGCCAGCACCTCATCAGTCTTCATGGTGGTATCTCGTGGGCTTGTGCACTGTGGTCCAGAGGACTTCTGATAGGCAATCGCAGCTCTCCCTGCTGGGGCTCACACACTCAGTCCTGTGTCCCTCTGTCATCCTCCCTCAATCTGGGGACAGAGTGGAAAAAAATTGGCTATCCCTCCCCTGGGACCTGGCTCCTGCTGCTCTCCCAGCACCCTCTTGACACTGACAGGAGGGGCCAGGTCCAGACTTCCTGCTCCCCACCCTGGCACAGCCTGGGGCTCAGTCGGTAAACAGGTCCCACACGCAGGGTCTTCTGGTCTTCAGCTCAAAGGAGGGAGTGACGAACTTGGCCTGTGATGACCAAGGGAGGGACTGCCCAGGAGCAAGAGCAGGGTCCTGGGGGGACATCATGGTGGCCAGGCACTCGTGGCAGGGGCAGGAGGAGGCTCACATTGCCACCCAGCCCTCCTGCTGCCATCTGCTGCCTAAGGCCCCTTGCAGGAGGTACCTCCCACCCACACACCCTCTGTCCACAGGCGGGGAGTAATGCTCCCCACACCACCTGGTCCAGGGCTGGGGGTGGTTCACAGGGAAGGGGTCACACTCCACTGAGGTTGGAGCTACTCTCCTGATGTGTGCAAGGACAGTGGCTCCTCCTTATCATGAGCAGAGCCCCTTCCAGGACTGGTCAAGACTCCCGAGGGCGGGTCGCCCCGCTGTGCAGAGGGGCGGACACGTCTTTTCTCGGTTCTTTCACAGGGTCAGGCTGGGCCTGGGCCCTGGTACATGAGTAGATGGGCCTGAGCACCTGGGCCGGTCCTCACAGGGACTCCTAAGGCATGTCACCTTGTCAATGAGGGGCCAGGGCTTCTCCAAACTTTCAGTTCCCCATCACCAAGTGGTGGAGTCACAGTGCCCCTCACACAGGGCAGGAGCAGGGAGAAAATCATCTGAGCAGTGTGCCAGGGCCTGGGTCCATGTGGCGCTGTCCAGGGGTAGCCAGGAAACCCCAGGACCCTGGCTCCATGACTGGGAGCTGTTGATGCGTATCCCAGGTAGCTATCACTGTCTCCTGGCAGAGGGTGGGGCCATAGTAACATTCTCTGAGTGCTCATGGCACTGTCAGGAATGAAGTCTTTTTTTTTTATGTATTTGGTATAGGGTCTCACAATGCAGCTCAGACTCATAGTGATTCTCCCATTTCCAGCCTCCCCAGTGCTGGGATTATAGGTGTAAGCCACTACACCCAGTCTCCGTGGCCAGCTCAGCATGCCCGGGGGTGGGGCCTGTGTGGCGCGTCGTGCTAGGGATTGAACCTCAGAGCCTGTGCTTGCCTAAGCAGGTGCTTAATCTGCTGAGCTATCTCACCAGCCCAGGAACAAAGTCTTTTGAAGAAGATGAGGTTGCAGGAGGACAGACGAACAAAGGAAAGACAGTCTGCTGGCTGTACCGTGCTAAGCATCCCAGGCCAGGCATGACGTGTGTGGCAGTTGTCGGAGCCATCCCCTGAGATGGAAGGGTGGACGGGGTGGACAATGGTGGGGTAGAGGCCACTTGGGCATCAGGACTGCCAACCTGGTGGGCTGGAGAGCTCTCTTTAGTGGAGAGCAGAAGGGAGAGAGTGAGGCAGGCACTTAGGCTGAGGCTCAGGGATCTGGGCACCCTGACTTTCCTAAGCATCCCCTGATGCCTCCATCTTGTCCCAGCCAGGCCCCCACATAAAACCCCAATCCAATGATTGCCCCTCCTCCTCTCGGCATAGCCACTTCTGAGTTCTGACTCTGTCACCACCTTTCTCCCTCCTGGGGAGTTTGTGATAGTTACCTGACTTCCACAGGTGAAGAACTTGGCCCTGTGCAGAGTGTGCACCTACGAGCCAGCAGCACCACGGGGGCCACTCTTGATTTTTGGATGAAGAGGATTTAGCGACCCCTCTTCATCCAAAGGAGTGGCTTAAAGGAACCTTCCTGGGTCACCTAGCCTATGAGGGGGCCCAGGTAGGACCCACCAGATTGGGAGTACTGATCCCCAAGTAGCCTCTACCCCACCAGTGTCCACCCTGTCCAAGCAACACTAGAGCTACTGGCCAGGTAGCCCCGCAAGGTACTGGCTTTCTGCAGTCCTCAGTTTCTCTCATTGGTCAAATAGACCACTCTGCCTGGAGTCAGCTCAGGACTCCAAAGACTGGAAGTGTGGCGCCCCTAGCCCCTGTGTGAGTGTCTAGTTCTGTGGCTTCTGTAACTGTGACCACACGCTCAGGTCACGGAAGGACAGTACTGAACCTCTCTCAGTCTGCAGGCCAGAGGTCCTCACTCTAGGTGCCTGCAGGGCTGTGTCCCCCAGAAGACCCAAGGGGGGGCCCTTCCTGCCTCCTTCAAGTTCAACGGTTAGGTGCAATGTTGAGCTTATGGGGAAATTTGATTCGGCTGCATTATCTTGCAGGGCTAGAGTTCAGTGCACGATACGCTTCTCACACCACTCAATGTTCAGCATGACGTAGCCGACATATGAAATCAGCCTGGGCTTCAGTTTCATTTGTACGCATTTTACAACTGTGGAGGTGGGAGGGGCAGGGGAAGTACCAGGAAGCTGGGACCTTCACACTGAACTACATCCCCAGCTCTTTTTTAAAAAGTTGTTGAGACAGTGTCTCTCTGTGTTACCAATTAACCTGTGCTAGGCTTAAAGTTGTGATCCTAGTGCCTCAGCCTCCCAGAGTGCTAGGTGAATGTATTTTTTTTTTAAATATTCTTTCCACTTTTGCCTCCTGGCATCTTGGAGACCTCTCCTTGGCAGAATGGGCCTTAGTGAGAGAACTGCTCTCTCTGTGCAGATCTCAGAGTAGGAACAGGATGAAGAGAGAAATCTTCCAGGCAGCCAGTGTGGAAGGGGTGATACCTCAGAGGGGAACCTAGCCTGGGGTCCTCACTAGGTCCGGAGGTGCTGGGCACAGGGGCGCCAACCTTGAGGCTTTCTTCAGGTCACAGTGGCCCTGATGTCTAGGCCCGAGGCCAGTGCTGTGTCACCCTGCACACCACACCGCAGGAAGGAAGCTCTGGGGCTCACCAGGGTGGCCTGCCATTTGGATTTGTCTAGGCCGGGTGGGGTCTTCCAAAAGGTGTTCTGCACCCTGGGCTGCTGTGACCAACCTGGATCTTTAAGTGAACATCCTGGTTTGAGCCCTGAGCTGGGCCTGAGATTGTCACCCTGAAGCCTCGAGCCAAGTCCAGCGACGTTCTGTACATGGTAAGGCTGCCATTATGAGCCAGGCATGTTGACATAAATCCCAGCACTCCGTAAGGCTGAGGCAAGGGGGTTGTAAGTTGGGGTACATTGTGACTTACTGGGACCTGTCCCCAAAAGTTAAAAAGGGCTGGGGATGTAGCTCTGAGTTCAATCTTTAAAAAAAATAAATAAAAAAGAATGTGGTTCTGCTTTTACACAGGTGAAAAGTGGCAGAATGCTATTTCATAACAGCTAAGGGCTATTAGTTCCAACCCAGTGTCCCCGGTGCCACTCCCCCAGTCTGCAGGTGCCCCTTCCCTCCTCGCTGTCCCTGGCTGCTCTCCCTGCAGCAGGGTGGTGTGGAGATGGTTGCAGGCAAAGCAGGTGGTATTTATCCTCAAGCCCTTGCCAGGGACAGTTTGCTGAGCCCAAGCCCTCAGGCTCCCCACAGAGAGGGATGGTGGGGACTTGCTGTCCATGGGGAGAGGTGTGGAGGGCAGGCATGGCCCACGGCACAGTCTCCTGGTGGCTCAGTGGTGCCCTGGGAGGAAGTGTGACAATGTGGCACTGCCTGCTGAGCCCGGGCAGGTGTATGCGTCTCCGTTCCCACTGTCATACACACCATCTGGGCAGGGCGTGGGCTCCAGATTCTAGGCAGCTATGTGGCCTCTCTGTGCCCCTGTCCTGAAAGTCAGGTAAAGTACCCTGTAGCAGTGAGGCGCCTGTGAAGTGGAGGTGTGTGTGTCGCTCACAATGCGTGACCTCCCCTTGCAGACCCAGCCGTCCTCCGGCGGGGCCCGCACCGCCCCCTTCAGCACCAGCTCCTCTACGCCCATCTCAGTCCCAGCACTGGCCAAGGGCTGGTGGCCGTGAGAACTGTCCTCGTGCTCTCCCCCTTCTGTCCTGCCTTCAGCCTGCGGTCCACACTTCTTCCCCAGAGCAAATCAGGGCCCTGCTGGGATCAGAGTCCTCAGGGCTCAGCTGGTGTCAAAGCTGGGTGCACACAGGAGTCACCTCCACCTCCTCTTGCATCAGTCACTTCCCTTCAGCGCCCTCGACACCCTCCCCACTCCCCGAGCCCCGGGCTCCTGCAGCCAGATCCCACGTGTCTCACTCTCCCCTCGTTGCCTTCTGACCCTAACTCGGATGTCACTTCCCCTCCAAGGTTCTTCCTTGATGGAAACTTGAGGGGCCTCCTCCTCTGACCCCAGGCTTGCTCATCCCCGTCCCCTACCATAGCTTCCCATCACACTTTACAGTAGTAACTGCTAGAGTCTCCGCTGCGTCTCTGGCCCTCACGCCCAGCCCATGAGGAGCTCAGAGCATCTGTGCTGAGTGGCTGAACCTGAACACTTGACAGCAGCGTCCCAAGGGCTCGGCCACCCTGGAGGTGAGAGCGCTGCGGCCCAGAGGGTTGAGGTGACAGCCAGCGGTGGGACAAGCTTCTGCCCCCAGACCTCCTGCTGCTGGAAGGCTCTGAGCCGCAGACCCAGAGGCTTTCTCGGCTCCCCTCACAGCCTTATTCTCCCACAGAGGCAGCAAGTAACCAGAGACAGGGGTCTTTGGAGGAGCAGGAGCCTCGGTGACACACAGGGCAGGACCAAGAAGTTCTAGGGGTTCAGCCTGAGGCTGCTGCTCTGTTCAAGAGGGAACAATCTGGAGTAGGAATGGGGCATCCCAGGACCTTCTAGAACCTTCTGTGAGCAACGCCACCTGGCTCAGACCTTGCTGGTTGGCCTGAAGGACCTTCAGAGTTAATCCCTCCTGTGGTTCCCCATGTCAACTTGGCAAGACTGAGAGGGTGAAGGTCTTATAGTTTTTTTCACAGAAGAGGAAACTGAGCCTCAATGGGTCTCAGAGCCAGGACCTGCCTCCACCTTCCCAATTTTTGTTTCTGGGTGGCTCTAGGACTTCCAAGCTCAGGCTGTGGAATGATGGAGTGCTGACCCTGGTCAGGAGATCTAACAACCAGCCAGCAAAGGCCCAGAGTGCTCCTTCCTGAAGTCTCCTCTAGTGCCCTCCTGGCAAATGCCCCTAAAGATTCTGACTCCTCCCTCCCACCCACTCAGGTTCCAGCAGATACCTGGCAGCTGCCAAGCAGGGTTGGCTTGGAGCCATGGGTGTGCAGAGGAAGCACCCACTGTTGTCCCCTCACCCCACCCCAGGAACCTTGGGAGAGCGCGCAGCCTCCCAAAGAAGCAAACTGCCCTTGTAAAAGCATAAAGCAGTGACTGGCAGTGGAAAGGGGCTGGAGATAAGGCTACCCTTTATGACCCTTTATAAGATGATAGTGGCATCCGGCCCTTGGATGTGGCCACACCAGGCCCAGGGTGGGGGGTGGCAAAGGGAGATAAGAGGAGCCGCTGAGGAATTGCCTGAGCCAGCCTGCCCCAGGACAGGGGGAGGGACCCAGCAGAGACCCTGGAGTAGGCCAGCTGGGGAGGGAACCTAGAAGATGGTGGCACTGTAGTAGTTTTCTCTCTGGGGCTCATGTCCCCCCAGACCTTTGCTATCTGTTTGTTTGTTTTGGGTTATAAGACCAAACTGCCCATCTGGTGCAGAGCTGCAGCTCAGTGTGTGACTGGTTTCTATCCTCCGCCCATGTGGTCTCTGTGTCCTCACTCTGGGCAGGTACCCTTCCCAGAAATCCTATGGGGAGCCCAGGCAGCCTCCGCAGACATCTCTCTCCAGGGAGAGTCAGTGCTGGGGAAAGAGAGCCCCCTCTCACCATCAAAGCCTGGCACAAGGGACCACGCTTAGCTCCAGGTCAGGAAAACACTAGACTCTGTCACCTGCCTGGTGGTCATAAGCACAACACCAGACATGGGGCAGGATGGGGGTGCCTGGAGAAGGATAGGGTCTACTAGTGGAAAATTGGGGCTGGAATGCTAAAAGCAGACCTCCAGCTAAAGCTCCGAGGTGAGGAGCCCCCATGAAAACACAGGCGGGAGTAGCTGGGATCGGTAGGGCCTAGCATTGAGGCTGAGTGCTTCAAGGGTTGGGTGCTGGGGCTCACCAGGGAGCAGAGGGTGAGGGCCGTGGCACTGCCGACCACGCACTCATCACCATAGTGCTCTGTGCAGGATCAGGGTTCGCCAGGGAGGATGGTTCTCAAACCAGCATGCTCCAGAGCCCTGCGGTCTCATCGGACATCAGAGCGCTGAGTCCCTGGAGATTCAGGGGCGAGGCGAGGCCGCTCTGGAGCCCCGCGGTGGCTCCAAACCCTGGCATTCTTTCTCTGTGTGTTCAAGGTGAGATGGAGAGAAGATAAGCAAGAGGTTATCTGGAGGTAAAGTCCACCCTGAGACTCAGGCGTGGGCTTTAACGACAGCACAGCGGTGGCTCCCAGAGCGCCCCGTCCTGGGGAGGCTGAGGAAGCAGCCTCCAAGCTCCCTCGGCATCCCCGGCAGAGACACAGCACCCAGTCACAGGGAAGGGAGCTGAGGCCAGAGACTGAGGCCTCCAGTAAAGTGGGGTGAGCCCGTGTCGCTCCCCAGCCCGCTGGGATCATTTTGAGCCTTAGCCCTGTGATTCCTGCCTTCCCTTCCCAGGCTGCTGCTGCCCACTTAGTTGATGGGCTGGCGCTCAGAGATCCTTCAGGCCTGTCTCACGAACGCCCCCTAGAGGAATCCTTGCTCTCTGCAGGGGTCGCAGAGCCTGAAGATGGCTAGCTAGCTTAACTGCCCGACATCCCCTTCCATACCCCAAACGGAGTGTAGGAGATCTGAGGGGCCTTTGGGACACCAGCCCTTCTGGCTGGTGGAGCCCGAGGCTGTAACCGGCTACAGTCCAGTCCTAGCCCGTGTCTTGCACTGTCCTCAGAGCTGTCCTTCACTATTCTGATCCCTGACACCAGGACAAAAAGCAGGCCCGTGCTTCTACTGGGCGGAGCAGAGTTTCTCCCTCCCCCACACCCAGGAGCCCCAGAGGAAGGACCCGACTGCTGGTTCTCACACACCGGATGATGCATCTCTTATGTCACCAACACACCCCCAGCGGCAGCATCCGGAGAGCATGCGGCCAGATCCTGTGGGTCCCCGTGCTCCATCCTGATCCATTTGCTCCACTTAATAAGCGAGCTCTCTGTGCAGGCAGTTTGCCTCTTCATTCTGATGCTCATGTGGAACTCCATTCCATGAACTGTGTTAACTTTGAAGTTTAAGCTGAAGTGGTCAGCAGCACCCCCTCCCTACCTCTGCTTCTATGTGGTGGGGGAAGGATATTCATGTGGTAAATGCCCAGACCCAAGAAGCCTACGTCACACGGGGCTCAATGAGATGCTGGTAGA
Source organism: Ctenomys sociabilis (assembly GCA_004027165.1). Lineage (NCBI taxonomy): Eukaryota > Metazoa > Chordata > Mammalia > Rodentia > Ctenomyidae > Ctenomys > Ctenomys sociabilis. Next base: position 4,380 of record PVKA01034635.1, on the reverse strand, counting down.
CACAGCCATACTGACCCCCAAGAAGCCCACTGTCTGGGCATCTCCCCTGTAACCAGTGGTGATGGCATGGGGGGGGGGGGAGAGTGTACAAACTTGAGGCATGCCAGGACCTGTTGCTCCCAAGGAGTCATGCCATTTAAAAATGAAAAGAAGGGCCAGCCAAATAGCTCAGCAGACTAAAGCATCTGCAAGCAGATGCAGGGACTGCGGTTTCAATCCCCGGGCCTGCAGCACCAGCCCTGCCCCGGGGGCGCGCTGAGATGAAAGATTGAGATTAGGCGTGGTAGCCTGCGCCTGCAATCCCAGCTCTTGGGAGACTGTAAACAGGTTGATCACTACCAGCCTGATCTAGTAGTGAGACCCTGAACACCCTGTAGACCCTTCCCTAAAATACAAAAAAAAAAAAAAAAAAAGGGAGAGAGAGAGAGAGAGAGAAGGAAGAAAGACAGGCAGTACTTAAGAGCACTAGTGCAGATTGGTGAAAGATGTTAAAGGAGTGAAGAATTTCCAGGACAGGTAATGGAGATTTCTCTAGGACAGGAGAGGGGATTAGAATTGGGGCTCAAAGTAGAAGCTGCCTAATCTCAATCTGTAAAGTAGTCTCTCTCTGCCTCTCCCTTGCTCTATCTTCCTCTCTCTTGGACAAAAGCATTTGATAATTTCAGAAAAGTAAATATACTTTTAAAAGACTAAAATTAATGCCAGGTGTGGTGTGTCACACGCCTGTACTTCAAGGACCTGGGAGGCTGAAGCCAGAGGATTGCTGCCAGTTTGAGGCCAGCATGGGTGACATAGTGAATTCAAGGCCAGACCAAACTAACAGAGACTCTATTAAAAAAAAAAAAAAAATCCAAACAAAAGCAAAGAAAAATGACCTGAAGTAAACATGCCAGTAGACTGAAAATGGTCAGCAGAGGACAGAGTATTCAGATCACTGTGACTTTTTGCCTGGTTCCTTTCTGTAGTTATATTTTAAAATATATTGTAAAAGATCCCCACCCTCTCTTCCTGGCACAGTCGCTTGGGCATGTATGGCATGCCCTGAGTCTGGGTTACTCAGGATGTGACCGGCAGGTGACCCGTGAGCCAGACTGTCAACACAAGCAATCCAGCTTGGTGATGTAGCATCCTTGTAGTTTGGCCCAGGAACGTTTGTTCCTGTGACTCAGCCATAGCTACTGGGCACCCCAGAATGACAGGGACATATACTGCTGGCCAGTGACCCTGATGGGCTGCCAAGGGTGTGACCTCCTCTTACAGACACTTGGGAGCTCTTAGTGGTCCCTTTGGTACTGTTGGCACCCTTACCATGAGGCAGGAGGGCGGCAGAGGGTGTGGGGTGAATGGGGCCCAGACTAGGGGACGGGAGTTCAGACCGGGAACCACAGGTGTGGCAAATCTCTCCTCTCCCTGGGTATGTCTTGTGAGTTATTTATCATTTTTCTGTGGGGTCACCCATCCCCCCAAACTAAGCAGCAACAGTGGCTATCACCAGAGCGAGTGCATGTGGGTCTAACTGGGCAGGTCACAGATGGGGAGGATGTAGCCTCTGCGGTCAGCCCAGGTAGAGTGGACAGGTGACTCAAGGCAGGTGCCTACCTGCAGGCTCACACCTGCGATGCAGCCAGATCCTGAAATCACAGCCCGGGCTTCATGGACACTACCGTGCTGATGTCCACCTCTCTGCTCTCCGCAGAGCGTCATCCTGGAGGGTTCAGCTGGTCTCCGTGTGTGACGGAATGGTGAAGAGCCCCTGGGGACAGGGGAGGAAGAGCCCCTGGGGACAGGTGAGACCGCTGCTGCTCTCCTAGGTCAGGAAGGAAAAGCTCACGGAGCACAAAATTGTGGCCAGGGTATGGGATGTGCCTGGCCTCGCTAGTGCTCAGGTTAGTCCTGGATTAAGGATTTCTCTGCTCCATCTAAAAACTTGAAAAGCAAGTCACAAAATGGGTGAAAACTATGAATAAGTTTTAATTCCTATAAAACTGCTCCACAGTATAACACTCAAGAATATTCATAGGAATTATCCTGCTAATGATGTAAAATCCACCACATCTGGTATCCAACCAGAAATTCTTAATCCAGGACTAACCTGAGCACTAGCAAGGCCAGGTGCATCCCATACCCTGGCCACAATTTTGTGCTCCGTGAGCTTTTCCTTCCTGACCTAGGAGAGCAGCTGGAAAGATAGCCCCAAAAGAGAAGAGTAAGCTGAGCGAATGAAACAGACCCTGAATGGAAACAGACGTACAGTCAGCAGGAAAGCGTATCGGAACAGTCCAGTTGATCTCGTGTATTTTTGGTGTTGTTTTTGTGGTCTTGGGAGTTGGACTCAGGGCACTGCATCTACATTGAGCTGCATCCTCAGCCTTTTTTAAAAAATTTGAGACACGGACTTGCTCAGTCACTAAATTTGCTCTGTCTAGGCTCAAGCTTGTGATTCTTTGCCCAAACTCCCAGAACACTGGGATTATAGGTTTGCATCACCACACTTCAATTATATGTTAACATAAATAAATAAATAAATAAATAAATAAATACTACAGGAAAGATTGGATATGTTTAAATAGGGGCAGAAAATAAAAAAGACAGTGCATGTTACATGTTACTAAGTGACACATGACCTAGGGCTTAGTTAGTGGCTTCTAATGTGTAATAAAACGGAGTGGCCGTGGCAAGAAAGTGAGTGGGGCTTAGTGGGTGTAATGGACTCAGGATCTCCCCAGAGGCCGAGACAGTGCAGAAGCAGCTCCGGGCTGCTCAGCTGACCTCAGGTGCCTTCCAACAGTGAGCCGGGCAGAGCCCACCCTTGGCTCCTTGCTGGCGCGTTCCTGTAGGGCAGCCCAAGAGAAAGGGCATCCAGGAAGAGAGAAACAAAACATCCCAGCCTGAGTGGCCACCCCTCGCCCGGCCTTGTTCTATTCAGAGGAGCGAGTCATTCTGGAGTTTGCGGGTGGTGCTATGCCAGGGTGTGCGGGCCATAAGCTGGGCTGCCTGCCGCTGGTGTAAGAGGCCGCCGCTCACAAATGCCCACCGCCGCCTCTGCGCGTAGCAACAGTGGTGTCTAAGGTAGACAAGACATTTGGAGTCAGCAGATTAGACGCGGCACAAGAAAAGATCAGTGCACGTGAAGGTGTAGCAACAGTGACCATCAGAAATGGAATGCACAGAGAATTAAAGAGAAAGAAATAGAGCCATTCATCAGTGATCTGGAGTAACCAGATATATAGTGTATAGTATGTTCTCTGTTGTATAACTATATAATATATATATATGCACTTGGAGCCTTTTTTTCTTTTTGTTTTTTGTTTTGTTTTGTTTTGATATAGGGTCTCACTATACAGTACAGACTCAGAGTGATCCTGCTGTCTCAGCTTCCCCAGCACTGGAATTACAGGCATGTTCCAACATGCCCATTTTCGGGCCACCACGGCACACATCCGGAGTCCCTGGGCCAGCCTGGCATACAGCACCGGGGATTGAACTCCTGTGCTCGCGCTTGCCAGGCAGGCGCTTAGACTGCTGAGCTATCTCCCCAGCCCTGGACTCGGAGTCTTTTAAAGTGAACATTCAGAATAAAAGAGAAATATTTGAGGAAACAAATGACCAAATATTTTCAACTTTGATCAAAAGTATAAACTCACAAATCGGAGCAGCTAAATGAACTCCAAGTGCAAAGCCCAAGAAGACAGCCGTGCCAAACCCTGTTTCTGAGAATCACAGGTAAAGGAAACATTTTAGAAGCAATGGAGAAAAAGATCTGTGATGTAAAGAGAAACAAAAGCAGTAGATTTCTCACGAAAGGAGACAAGGCAGCACATTTCTTAAAGCACTGAAAGGAAAATGCAGATGGCCTAGCATTCTCTACCTAAGAAAGTAAACCAAAGAAACACTTTTTCAATTATAGAAAAGCTGAATGAACCCACACCAGCCATAAGTGTCAAAGGTGTTTCCCCACAAAGAAGGACATGACATCAGGTGGAATTATCACTCCAGATAAAGAAACGATAAGCCCAGAAACCATCGGGGTGTGAGTAAGCCTGTGACCCACTTCCTGCCCCCAAACAGCTCCAAGAGATGGTGAATTGTCTGAGTAAAAATCATAACAACGCGATGTGAGGCTTATTTTAAAATATCTGATTGTATCGTTGGGCTGGGGAGATAGGTCAGAGGCGTAATCCAGCGCAGGGTCCTGAGTTTGATCCCCGGACTCACACTCCATGCTGGCCTCTAAACCAGGTGTGGCGGCACATGCCTGTAATCCCAGCACTTGAGACAGGTTTGAGTCAGCCTGGAGGCTATGAAAGTGAGCACAGAGCCAGCCCGAACTATGTGGCAAGACGCTATCTTTAGACAAACAAACAAATAAATAAATAAAAT
>PVKA01034634.1:0-23306 GCA_004027165.1 Ctenomys sociabilis | reverse complement strand
TCTCTAGAACCTCTTTCAGCAGCCTGTGGAGGGATGGCTTTGTCATCATGAAATTCTTTAGTTGTTCTTTGTCGTGGAAGTATTTCACTTCTCCATCAAACTTGAAAGAGAGTTTTGCAGGGTATAGTAGTCTGGGCTGGAATTTGTTTTCGTGTGGGACTTGAAGAACTCTGCTCCATGCTCTCCTTGCCTTCATTGTTTGTGTAGAGAAGTTGGCTGTAATTCTGATGGGTTTTCCTTTGAATGTGAGCTCCTTCTTCTCTCTAGCAGCTTTCAGTATATTATTTTTGTGTTGGATTTCTGCGATATTAACTATTATATGTCTCGGTGTGTTTCTACTTGGGTTGAAGTTATTTGGTGTTCTGTATGCTTCTGTGACCTGAATGTTGGATTGTTTTCTCATATTTGGGAGGTTTTCTGCAATTATTTCTTCCCATATGCTTTTTATGTCATTTGTATTGACTCCTTCATTCTCGTTGATACCAATTATTCTCACATTGTTCATTCTGGCGTCATCCTGCAGGTGATGGATTATTTTTTCCTGCATTCTTGTTGTTTTTAAGAGATCCTTTCTCACCTTTTCACTAGCTGCTCTGGCATCTTCAAGATCTGAAACTCTGTCTTCGTTTTCACTCAGACGGTTTTGTAGACTCGTGATTGCTATTTTTAGTTCTTCTATGTCTCTTTGACTGTGTTTCATGTGCTCTATTTCTTTTCTGTATTGCTCATTCATGGAATCCATCATATTTCTGATCTCCTCAATTTTTTTATCCATGTCTTCTTTAAAGGTAGTTATTAATTCTTTTTCTGCTCTGTTTCTTCCAAGTTGGATTTCCTCTGTATATTTCTGGACTTGTTTCGGTATTTCAGATCGTATGACTTCAAAAAGTTCTTTTTTGATTTCAGAACATATTTCTGCTTTGAGTTCCTCATGATCTTTCTGTTGTTGTTTCTTTGCTTCAGATGCTGTTAATTCATATATGTCAGTTGGAATAGTGCTCTCTGCACTTGTTCTGGGTAAGCATCGTTTTTCCACCCAATGTTTCTGGAATTCATTCTTTATTTCAGATTCTATGTATTCAAATATTTCTTTTTTAAATTGGGGAATTACTTCTCGTTTTATTTCCTCTATAGCTTTCTGCTGTTGTTCCTTTGCTGCTGTATCTGTTACTTCATTTGTTGCAGCTGAGCTAGTGTCCTCTGCCTTTCCTGATGGACTCGAGGTCTGGGATTGCATTTTTCCCCTTCTCTTTGTCATTTTGCATAACACTGATCTTTGACCTTTGGTGTAGAGCTTTGGTGCAGCTGTAACCTTAGCTTGTTATGAGATTAGGGTGTCAGTCTATTAAGTTTGAGATTTTCCAGTTATGCCTATCCTGGGTCTAGCTGTTGTGTTCAGTTCCTTTTTTGCTGCAGCTCCTTTGGTTCCCCTATGTTGGTTCCCGGGGTCAGCCCTCCTGTGTCAGGCAGGGCGTTCCCCAGGTGGGTGGGCCTGGGCTTTTGTGGGTTTTCTGGGCTCACAAAAGGATAGTGGATGATCTTATTCACTGAGTAGGCTATACTGAGCCGGCCAGCTTGTGCTGGGTCGAGGTCTACAGGCTATAACCCAAGAAGGCTGGGAAAGGTCCCTCTGGTGCAGTGGGCCTGGAGCCCTCACTCATAGGCCAGGCTGTGCTGGGTTTCGGTCCATAGCGTGGGACTGTGGATTGCTGAGAAATGACCCTCCGGTGTGGCAGGCTAGGAGTTCTCACTCCAGGCCAAACTGCACTGGGTCTGGGGCTGTGGGGTGGGACCAGTAATCACCTGGAAGTGTTTCTCTGGCACAGTGTGCCTGGAGCTGTCACCGGCCACAAGAGGTGACGGGCAGCTTAATCCCTGGGAAATGTATCTCAGGCATGACGGGCCTAAGGTTCTACACTCACTGACCTTGGATGCCCAGAGAATCGGGGAAATTCCCACTCAATCAGTGGGCTTTAGGTCAGGGGATCCGGGGAGGTGTTGGTGAGTGGGACCTGAGGTTTCAGGCCAGTCACTGGCTTGGAGGGGTTGGGGACAGGGATCCGCATAGCGCGTGTGGGAAGAAGCCAAAGGCTCTCCCTCAGACTCACCACACTCTCACTGATCTGGGAAGCCTGGTGAGTCCTGTAAATTCGCTCTCGCTGGGAGAACTTGGCGCGGGATCCAGGAGGCCGCTGGAGTCAGCCACCGTCTCTGGCTTGTCTCAGGGGCTGGGCGGGCGTGGGCGGGATGGAGCAAGATGGCTGAGTTGGCCGCGCTGTCTCTGGAAGTTCTCAGGGGCTGGGCAGGTGCAGGCGGGATGGAGCAGGATGGCGGAGTCAGCCGCGCTGTCTCTGGCCGGTCTCAGGGGCTGGGCGGGTGCGGGCGGGATGGAGCAGGATGGCGGAGTCCAGTTCTATGTTATTGACAAATCAAAAAGTGTGAATTTAAGTCTCTACATTCAGTTGAATGGTGATGAAGTTCAATATGGCTAGACTTATATACTGTGTTTCCCTAAGGAAAAAACTCATGTTTCCACATAGCAATCATTAAAGTTAGGGCACAGTGCCTCACATGCGTTGACCCCAGAATGCTGAGCACTGTGTTATGGATCGTATCAACTGCCGAGGTCATACCCAGTCTCAGTGGAGTGTATTTAACCTGGCTTCTGAGCATTAATGACACATCTGTCAGGTGAAGCTCAGACTACAACATGTTCAATTAACTGTGGAAAGAAATACTTCATTTTCTCAAAACAGTCATCTTTTGTTTAGCATAATGCTTACTTTTTCACTCATAGTTCCTGCCTTTTCTTCCATCCTTCTTTCCTCCATCCATCCATTAATCTGGTCAGTATTTACTGTTCAGCACTGTGCATTATGTGGTTAAAAGGTAAGCAAGTGTCAGTTCTAAAACATGGTAAGGGACATTGACTCTCCTGCGGAGATCAGGGTTTGGTGAGCCCAAGGTATTTCTTCAATAATATTTGCATAGCTCTTTGAACAAGGCATTGGTTTTAACCAGATTGAAATGCACCACTGTTCAATTGAATGGAGGACTTGAATTCACACTGTTTTTCATTTATGTATTTGGTACAGGGTCTCACTATGCAGCTCAGACTCATAGTGATCCTCCTGTTTTCAGCCTCTCTAGCCCTCGGATTACAGGTGTGTGCCACCTTGCCCAGACTTGGTTGCCAGCTCAGATCGCCCTGGTGGTGGGGCTGGTGTGGCATGTGGAACTGGGGATGAAACACTGGTCCCTGCACTTGACAAAGCAGGGGCTTAGTCTACTGAATGATATCACCAGCAGAAGTCACACTTTTTTATGTGTCAGCAAGACAGAAATACTTTCAACCTATAATCATAACCCTTGAAATCATATGCCTGCAATGTAAGCTGTATTATTATCCCTATTACAGGTAACTGTAGCAAGCACAGAAAGGTCAAGTGTCTCAGTGAATGGTACAGATGAAGTTTGAGATTTGCTACTGACCCTTTCCTTTAAACTGTTAAGCAAGATACAGTGGTTTTCCAGAGCTGAGAGTCCAAGACAAGGAAAATTGGAGGCTTAAGGATAACTTTTGTTTTGTGAAAAATAAAATTTACTAGACAATAAGGAAAATATTTTGCTTAATTTATTGCACCATGGAAAATACTTAGCAATAAATACCTCTAAGTAAAGGGGGGAATGATGTAGAGAAGGGCAGAGAGAGGGAAGGAGAAGGAGGAAGAGGAAGAAGAAGAAGAAGATGAAGACGAAGAAAGAAAGAAAGAAAGAAAGAAAGAAAGAAAGAAAGAAAGAAAGAAAGAAAGAAAGATGAAATACCAAAAGACAGGAAATCATGAAGAAAGACAAAGGTCAATCATAGCCCTGAGTCTGCAAAGGCAATGAGGTTTCTGTTTTTGCTGTCATTTGGCTAGTTGGCCATTTCTTAGTACACAAATGAGTCTTAAAGAGTAAAATTTCTCAAGAGTCTGTGTTTTGTAGAATCACAGAGATCAGACAATGTTCAACATTTTTAGTCCTGATTTCATTGAAGAAAATGAATATTGTCCTTCATTCAGGAGGTGAGTGGCAATCATAGATTTCCTGAATGAAGAAAGGAGGATTTAGTAAACACCCTCTGAAGTTCTGTCATTCAGGTTGTACTAGCAAAATCAGTTTAACAAAATGAGTTGAACATATGATGGAAAGTCAGTTGTTCTAAAATGTGGAGACCTTGCATGTAAAAGAAGTGATATCTAAAATGAAATGGAGAATTATTAATACAAAAGCCTCGTTAAAGTAAATCTCCAGGAGGTAAACTGTGAGAGTGAACAGACTAATAGTTTTCAAAAGATTTGTTGAAGAAACTCTTTGGGGTACACAAGACCACTTGCTTATTTCACTGAAGCTCTGGAGTGGAATGTCGTTGTGCTTGGCAGCCACCTCCCTGTAGGTGAAAACAGCACTCAAGTGTTTTGCCATATTTCTGTATAGCCCATGTGGAACTTTCTCGTGGTGTCCACAGAGACGTCCAACCTGTGCATGGTCTGCCATAGTGGATCCTACGAGGTTTATATCAAATCATCAGACCTCTGCCTGTGTGCCTTCTTCAGGTTCTGGGGAAAAGCCAGCTACTGGGCAGCCCAGAGCCTTAATGGTGATCTCGGTGATTGCTGAGGCAGATCACACAGAATAAAGCACTTCACTACCTTTTCATAGAGTAGGCCCATGATCCAAGAAAATGTTCCCATTTTAGCAGAAACAGGACCAACTTTTATTCCTGTACTAGGATCATACTTGACATGATTATATATATATACTTGAAATTCATTCTGGCAGTCAGAATAACTCCCTTGTCACCTCTATGATATCTGTGTGTTGATCGCTCAAACATTTGTGTACATAGCATTAGAGAATTAAGGCTGTTCATCTGGTCTTAAAATATATAAAAAAAAAATTATCCTGGATTATCTGGTGGACCCAATGCTCACTTAAACACTGAAGAAGGGCAGAATAGTCCATATCAAAGTGATGCAATGAGAAAAAAAGAAAAAACTTGTTGGATTATTGTGCTCCCTTTGAAGTTGGAAGGGCACAGTAAATGCAGGAGTCCAGGCAAGCTCTTCAGTCCTGCAAAGGCAAGGAAATGGGTTCTCTTCTAGATTCGCCAGAAGAAGCAAAATTTGCTGAGGTCTTCATTTTAGCACAAAGAGGCCCTCTTGGGACGTGGAATCTCCAAAAATCCCTGAGAATAATTTGAATGTCTTGAGATATTAATCTTTGCTAATCAGTTGTAGTAACAATTGAAACTAATGCAATTATTCAACTTTAGTCAGCTTTGACTATGAGCAAAAATAAAATCTCTTTTCTGCCACCTTTCCCAAGTTTTTATATTCTTTCAGATTTTGTCCCACTTTTATAATTCTCATTCTGGAACACCTAGCCATTTTATTTTGAAGCACACTCCTTTTGGAATGAACTGCATAAATGTATCCTTAGTAATAAAATTTCTCAGCATTTCAAAAATAAACAATTATTTTTATAGATATATCCCTGTGCTATGAAAATAAGAGACAAAACATATAAACTTAAAATATAACTAGTAATTAACAATTCAGTATTTTTTTTTTCTAATTTAGGATCTGGACATCCAAAGAGCATGGAGTAATTTAACTCAATTTAACATCAAAGAAAATTTTAAATTACCTAAAACCTTGGAAGTGGTATTTAAACTGACATACTAAAAAATATAAATTATACTGTTTCTAATAAAGAGATTGCTTCCATTGGTGTTTGATGCAACACGTTTAAACTTCATTTCTTCTTTTTTCCTCTGCCCCATATTTGGTAGTGATGGGAAAGGAAAACTTTTTCCTTTGACACTAATGGGAAGTTCAAACCACTCAAACTCCTGCCTGAGCAGAAAACTTCACTCTACGCCATCCCTTAACTGCCAACAAAACCCCAGCCAGTCTTGCTTTCGCTGTCTTCTACACACTTCTGAATCTATTAGGGAAGACTTTCCTGCTCGTAGAGAAAGCCTCCTTATGCGGGTAGGAAGCCTTCTGATGCCTTCCTTGTGTTAGAGCGGTGCCATCAGTCTCCCTCTGGAGCCATATTTTGGGTGGGTGTCTGTCTTCTCTTCTTAACAGGGCTCACAGCACTGTTGAAACACAATGTGTCAAAATAGTGATTCAGTTTAGTTAAATACAATGAAAATTTTCATAATCCCATAGACTCAGTAGAAGTAATGCTATCTTTTCCAACTAATAAAGCTATTGTGTTTAGGGTAAATATATCCAAGTAAGACAAGAGTCTGTACATATTCTTATCTCTCGCACATGAACCAATACAGTTATTTCTAAGGTTATTATAGCAGTCAAAGATTCATGTAAATTATGCAAACTTGAATTTTTAAAACATCTGTGGTAAAAATCTGAGTTAATTTTATACTGACATTGTTTTTTACATTGAAACTATTTGAGGTTGAATTTTCTTAATTTGTGGAAATATTTGAAATATTCAACATAAGTGGTTTTATTTCCAGGCAATCAGAATAGGGCTTCCTTAGCACATTTTAAAATCTAACATATTAATACTACCAAGGAAAGAAACTATTACATACTTACACAATGAAACATAAAAGATTTGCTGACACCAAGAATTTTTTTGCTTTCATTAAAAAAATTAAATCATCAGCTTAATATACACCCCAAAGTACAAAGAAAAATCTGTTTATTTCCAGTGGAAATAAATACTTATTAGATTTGAATTCAAGAGCAACAAAAAGATAAACAGAAAAATTAATAGAGTAGATATTGTGTTGTTTTTTAACCATAGAAAAAGCACTATACCTGGATAACCCATTTACAGAGATCACTGAATGCTTAAGAACTGGTTCAAAATAAAAAGTAACATAAAAGGGTCAAATTGAATCCCTATCATTCTCTGTATGGACTAGAGTCCAGAACACAGATCAGTCTGGAACCCAGATCAGGAGCTACGTTCTGTTTGAGTCTTTGGGTCACCTCAGGAAGAAAAATTTGTTCTTAGTGGGGGTACACAGGGATCTAAAGGTGAGGACTGGGGCCCTGCCCATTAGTGCAGTTGTTTAAGTGGCTGCTTAGGTTGCTGTGATTCGCTCCCCAGATCCTCAAGCCATACTAGAAACACTCTGAGCCATCAAAAAAAAAACCTTCAAAAAGCGAAGACCTTTTCCACTTAAGCCACATGACACTACCTCATGAAGGACAACATGTACTAGCCAATTAGAGAAATTAGTTTATTCAGGATGTTGAAAGAGAACGTGAATTAGAGTGAGTGTCTAAGAGAAAATTCAGGATTTCATCCAAGGAAGCAGTCATGAGGAGAAGAAGGGTCTGGGTCCTATCTGTAATATACAAACATATCATAGGGTTTTTTTTTTTAGTTAGCTGGTTAGTTATTTATCCAGTTTGCAATTTCTCACAATATAAAATACCAAAAAGAATGGAAGATTTCTCAATGTTCAGCACTTTTATGAACAAAGGGATTAAATAAAATTCAACATTTGCCACTTTATAAGTAGCCCTTTGCTCTAGCGACTCAGTGTCTGTGGAATTCTGATACTCTCAGGCAGATGCTGCTATCCTCAGATGGCCTTCTACGTCTTGGAACATCAAGTTCTGTGCAGAAACTTTTGCAGCCTTCAAAGTTATGTCATGCAATGCATGACCTTCTCTATTTAAAGATTTTTAAGAAGAAATACATATTTTCCGCTTATAAATTCTTCAGAGATGGTGTGAAATTAATTGCTAATCAGAAAACTAGATTTTAACATATTTTCTATTGAAACCTCAAAGTGAGGGGTTTAAGTGGTTTTAAGCACAATAAAATATAGCCTAGCAGCATCTGCTAAAAACTGAGGCAAGATAACTAGTCAGGACCTCCTGGGAATCTCTTTGAATGGGCAATTTTAGGTTCTATAGAAAGGGATCCAGGGTAGAGGCAAACCTTGGATGGAACACTGGAGACCCAGGGTGTGTATTGTGAAAACAGTTAGAAAAGTGTTCCGGGAGAGATACTCCAGGGTGGCAGTGGCATTTCTGTCTGCAAAGTAGCAGAGCAGCTCTGAAAGCCCATAGAAACTGGGACCCTGATTCTGTTGCAGCATAATAGCTCAAAAAGGTATTCAATATCAGTAGGAATTTTGGGGGGAAAATTCCATTTTTCAGTTACTTTTGTTGCTGGGACAAAATACCCGACACTGAAAATTAAGAAAGGAAAGGTTTATTTGGCTCATAGTTAGTGGAGGTTTCAGTCCATATGCACCTGGCTCCAAGGCAGAGAAGCACATGGCAGCAGTTCATGGCAGCAGAAAACAGCAAAAAGAAAAGGGGAAGAGCAGCAACTGTGGCAGCTAGCAAGCCTCTGTCCCCTCTTTACATTCATATGCAGATCATCTGCCCCAGGGAAGGTGTAGCACTCACACCCTTTATCCCAGCATTGGATCGTGAGTTAATCACAAACTCTAGAAGCTGTCCCACGACTGCATGAGGCATTGGGGTACTGCTAGACACAGGCCATAACATCACTGTATGTCTGAAGACAGTAGGTAATCTTTTATTTTTGGTGGAACCGGGGATGGAACTCAGGCCCTTGCACTTTGCCAAGAAAGCACTTATTCCACTGAGCCACCTTTCTGGCCCTTCTTTGTATATTTTAAAAATAATTTGTGCTGTTCTGGGTTCATCCAGGAAAAGAGAAAGGACCTCAAACCCTTCAGCAGTGGGATTTTATTATAGGGACCTGCAATAGAGGTAGTGAGAAGTGCTAGAAACCTTTATGGAGGACTGCAATTCAGAGACAAGTAATAGTTGATTCCAGGATTGGGATTAGAGCAAGGATGGGAAGCAGCATCCCAGTGACATAAATTGCACATCTTTCTGTTGGGTATTCAGTTCTGATTAATCTACCTTTAATATTTCCAACTCTTTGCTGTTCATGTTCTCTGCATTCTGTGAAGTTTAGTCCAATATCTTTAACTGTACAATTTGTTTCTGAAAATTCTCATTGGCTCTTTAAACTCTGCAGTTAATTTTTAATAGTTTTGTCCCTTAAGTATGTTGAAAACATACTTAACACAATTACTGCTTGTGTTTTATTTAGTTTATAGGAAACCTAGTGTTTCATGGTTTTGCAGATTTGTTTTTTTGTGTTTTTTTTTCCCTGACTCTCACTCACGGTAGCTTGTTTTTTCATGTGTTCCACTATTATTTTATGGAGAATTTATGTTTTGGAAGTATTCTTTAAAATCCTTTTAACTGTGGGCCTGAACAGGTAAGCCACCTGAAGTCCAGCTGCTGATCAAGAGTTTTTAGGGAAGTTTTTTAAGTTTAGCTCAGCGGACTAAGGACTTGCTTAGGTTAGCGCAGCGACCAGGGTTCAATCACTGCTTCCTCATGCCTTGCTGGCCCCGCCTTCAGGCGCACTGAGCCGGCGATGGAGTCCGGGAGTGGTACTGCACACCTGTAATCCCAGCAACAGGGAGGCAGAAATCAGGAGTGTGGGCTGCATAGTGGGATGCTGTACAAAAAAAAAAAAAAACAAAAAAAACCAAAAAAAACCAAAAAAAAAAAAAACCCCAGAAACCTTTTTGTAGAACAAGGCCAAAGCAGAAAGCTTTCTTTACAACCATTTATATGAAAAGATCATTTTCACTCTAGTTCTCTGTATTTATGAGATTGTTTTCCCTCTGAGATCCTGCTTCTTGGTGAGTTTGCCTTTGCTTCAGTTCCTTTCTCTATAAAGGCTCAAGCCTTTCTGCCCCACATATCCCATTTCAGGGTTCTGCAAACTTCTGACCATCCTGCATATTTGAGCTCCTTCACCTTGCTCATCTCATGCCTTTGCTTTCTTGCTCTATCTCTAGTTTTTTGCATTTTCTCAGACAAGAATCTTGCAAAAAGGCTTTGAATATATATATTTATTAAGCAATTGTTTAGAAGTCACACTGCAGGAGGGTACAAAGGCCATTTATTCAGCAGTCATTGAAATAGCAGAAGGAAATCCTATTCAGTGAATATTTCTTTTTTATTTGCTAATATTTTCTTTTACTTTCTCTGACAGGCTCTCTGTTGGACATTACATAACTAAATTATTGTAGTGATTCAATGAAATGCATGTCATTATTACTGCTCCCTTTTTTAGTCAGCTTTCTATCACTGTGGCAAAATACCTAAGGTAATCAACCTAAAAATAAAAGGGCTATTTTTGCTCATCCTCTTGGAATTCTCACTTCATAGTCATGTGGCTCCTTTACCTTTGGACCTGTGATAAGGGAATATATCACAGTAGAGAATATGTGGTTGAGGAGCTGCTCATTTCATGCTGGCCAGAAGAAAGAGGAGAGCAAATGGGGTCCCTACTTCTAATCCCTAGCTCTTAAAGTTTCTTCTTCCTTCTAATAATGCTACAGGCTGGTGATAACTATTCAATATAGTTGCCAGATATGTGAGCAACACTTATCCAAAATATAGTAACCATATTTTGTCCTTTAGGATAAAAAAAGCTAAGTAATAGTAAGTGACATACTGTAAATCATATAAGTAATGAGTGTTGGAAGTATATTAAAAGCCTGGTCTCTCTTAACATAAAACCTATTTCCTTAATCCCTATTTTATAAAATTGAGGACAAACAGAATGTGTAGGTGCTAGACTCAATAAAGTAACCTTCATAAGGTGTTTATAGTCTTGAGCCAGAAGACCACAGTTTTAATCTTTGATTTTATTTCTAGAGGATAGTAATCAGACCTCACATCTGAAAATGCTATATAAGTTTTCTTATTATTTTTTAAAATCATGTAAGGACTTTGCTGAAGGAAAGTCCCATGATAAACTCCCTCAACTTTATCCCATTTTCCCCCATTAAGGCTTTTAGAAACACTCACCTTTAAAGCATGCTAAGTGACAGATGAATAGAAGTGTGAGAAAAGAGAGCTGAAAAATCAAACAGAATTTTAGATGGTATTAAAATTTCAGGCTTGAGACCCTCTTCTTAACATACTTTTGAAAGCATGATTACAATAGTGACAGGTCTTTTTTCTATGAATGTGAATATGAAATAGTGTGGATCAAAGAGAAGACATCAAGTAGAGAGAACATGGGCTCATTTCCTGAGAAAGAAAATAATTCTTCATTTGAGCTTGAGATGTTCCACAGCAAACTTTTTATATGTGATCATAAATGAGAAATCTGTAAAACACTAGAAGGCCAGATTCAAGGAGAACAGGTAAAGTAAAGAAATTAATGGCTGGACATGCCATATAGAGATTTTTACAAAAGGAATAATAGCAGACATTGGACATTACTGATGGTTAATCATTAAAATTGGTACAGTGAAACACAGAAAGTCAGAATTCCCATAGAGAATGTTAGGAGGAGAAATTTGATCTCTTAGTTCTTCTACACAATAAATGGTAGACAATTTAACAATTAAATTAATCTTGGCTATTGCCTAAAGTTAACATCCCTTCTTTTCCTGGAAATACAGTCTCCATCTCCTACAATTTTTCCATTTCTACAGTTAATGCTGAAATGTAGAAGTGATTCTATATAAACTCTTTTTTTTTTTTTTTTTGTCTTTTTTGAGACAGGGTCTCACTGTGCAGTTCAGGCTGGCCTTAAGCTCACTTTGTAGCTCAGGCTGGTCTCGAACTCACAACAACCCTCCTGCCTCAGCCTCCCTAGTGCTGGGATTACAGGCATGCGCCACCACGCCCGGCTCTCTATATAAACTCTTAAGAGTTCACTTTAGAAATGTGGAGTTCCATAGCCATGAATATTCTCTGAGAAATATTTAACTGTCTCTTCGACATAAAAACAATTTCAAAATAAAATATTATTGATACTCTCATAAAGTAACTTGCAGAAGTAGATACATAGAAAAGCAGCCTAGCATTTCCTGGTAAGTGAATCTTGAGGCTGATTTAGTCCTGGAATCAGAAGACTTTGTATCTGAAGTTATGAAGGATGGAGGATGGGTATTGTTAGCATAGTGATGTAAGCAGAGTTGTGAAATGTTATCTATATGTAGAAGCATCAGAAAGTGAGAAGATTAGGGAATTGAATTCCTGATATCTACTTATGGTTTTATAATTGTATGATGCCCTTGTCTGTTATGAAAGGTTTAAATTGAGTGTTTGTGATATGTGGACCCATAACATGGTACCAAAGAAGCATGGTCTCTACCTGGAGCACAAGCCCTTAGGCATATTATTCTCTGCTATAAGATCTTAGTCTCACTTCACACCATCCACATAGTCTGTGATGCAATCTATATTTTCAGATGGAAATTTCTACAAGCTTAGGCATGTTAAATTAGTATAATGACTCATTTTTCTCTTCATGTATTTCATTTAAATGATAAGAAAATTTAAAACAGAATTAATTCATTATAGCCCTGAGATGAGAAATGGAAGATCAGGGATTGCACACAGTTTTGTGAAATGAAAAGCTAAAGAGATCATACTGAAAGATAAATTTCTGAAGAACCATCAGGAACATGTCTACAGCAGGGGTGAAGGCTAGTGATATAGCCACAGAAGTACCACAGACAAAATACTGCTAAGAATAAGACATGATTTTGTAGGTGACCAATGAAAACATCAATCTATAGACGTATCGCTGGATTCTTTGCGCTTGTGTCTTAGTTACTTTTTATGGCATGGACAAAATACCTGATACTGACAAGCTAAGGGAGGAGAGATTTATTTTATCTCATAGTTTTCAGGCCATACTCAATTGGCTCCAAAGCAGAACAGAGCAGTGTGGCAGATGATAAATAGTCCATGACTTGGAAGGCTGGAGATAGTGGGTCTTCTTTATTTTTTCCCTTTATATTCCATCCAGCCTATTCCTAGGCTGTGTCTTGCCTCTTCAGTAAGTTCATCCGACACCCAAACTACCCTAAACTAATCAGTGGATTCATCCATGTAGACAGGGCTTAGATAAGTCACCAGGGCTGGGTTTAAACTTGCAGTTCTCTTGCTTAGCCTCCCAACCAGCTGGTATTACATGTGTATTTAACTATAATCACCTTTGTATTGTTTTTAAGTAAAAGTTACAGAAAGTGTAATAGTAACCTTAAAAATCAACAAGGAGTTCATGAAAAATGTATAAGAAATCTCTAATTGTGGAGAAAAATGACAAATAAATATGAGATTAAATATTAAGTCTAAATAATCAGTGTAATCAGATTTCCAAGAAAGGACAGAGAAATGGAGTATTCACAGAAATTATAAAGACATGTGTTTCCAGAGATGAAGACTCACATTCAAATTCAAAGGAACCATTGAGTATGAAGATGAAAGAGTGAATGAGTAATAATTTGTATATATATATATGTACTGAGAATTGAACTCAGGACCTTGTGCTTGCCAGGTGGACACTGTGGCACTGAACTATTACCTAAATTAATTGCTATTATTTTAAATGAGCCAGCCTCAGTTCCACTTTTGTGACATTCTAGCAGATGAAGGCTAGCCTGAGCATGTTCAAGGTTTTGGGGACAAAAGACAGGTAATTTCTAGATGAACACGAATCAAGTCAACTTCAAACTTATTACTAGTATCACTAAGTTCTAAGGGGCATTAGCAGTATCTTCAAACTAAGACCTTTTCTAACCACTGACACTAGAATGCTAAAAAGCATGTAGTGATGTTATATGGGTTCCCAGGGACACTACTTTAATACTATGGTTTACTACTACATCCCTCACTAAATCATCAAACAAGAGTGAAAAGCAAAACTAACACAATTTTAGATTTGCAATAATTCAGAAATTTGTTACTGATACTTTTACTCTGGGAAAAGTACCTAAAGACATATACCAAAGAAGTTAAAAATGTATGTGATAAGCAAAATAAAGGATCCACATAATCAGGCGTAACCCAAACTACAACAGAAAAAGTCTGGAATGACACCCAGTATTCAGCAAGCCTGGAATTTGTTGTTTATAATGGAAAAAAATGTAACAAATATCTTTTAAAAATGTAATTATGCATGAAAAAATTGCATAATTAAAAAAACTGGGTGCTCTTGGTGATAATGTGTCATAGGATATAAATAATACTATAATGTCAATAATAATTATAATAATATTATTAATGGAACTTTTTAAGTCTCTGGGTTGGAATGTCTCTGCTTTTTTTTCCTTTCCTTTTTCCTTCCTTTTTTACTTACCTAATTTCTTTCTTCCTTGATGTTTACTTTTTATAATGTTATAAAGTGAGAGGCAAAGCTTCTTTTTTTAATCAATGTTACAGATACTTTCTTCCCAAATAGTCTCTAGATAGTTGTCACATCAAATACTTTTTAGTGTGCTTTAGGAGCCTCAATCTAGCTTAAACAAATTATCCTTCATATCAACTACTCCTTCAGATATGTCAGAAAACACTCCAGTGTAGTGCCTCTTTGCCTATTTTCTCTCTGTGGAAAGAACCACCTGGCCACTGGCTGGACTTCGTGGATAACACTGTCCGTTATTCTTCTGTGCTCAGGCGTTTCAGCATTAAGTCAGCCTCACTCTGGTGTCAATTTTAGAAGTTAAGCTAAAATCCAACTCTATTGGTCTTTGGACTCTAGTACCCCTTCTGCTTTCTCATTGCTGAGCTCCTGTAAATGCCTGTTTAGTGGTCTCGTTACTTGGAATACACCAAGTATATACAACAGAGCCTTACCAATTCCTATTCCACAGAAAGGGAATTATCAGATCATAGCAATACTACTGTTACTTGATCTCTGTAGGTTGTTGGTTCCCATATTCACCTTTAGATCTGTCTGCTTGTGATGAAATTATCTTACTTCCTTGAACCATTCCAATACCTTGGTTTTAGGAAGTTGGTCTACCTATCCAGTAGATTTCTAGTTTTACCTTGATGGTTGTGTTCCAGATAATTTACTGAAAGATGTATTTGTGCTCCCTCTTTCTTCTGCCTTACAACTGAACTTTGGCTTTTCCATGCTAGTACCATTGTGTCGTTCCATTTCAACTGTGGCTTTTTTCCTGACTTAATGGGAAGACATGGTAAAACTTTTTCCCTGTGTTGGTGCCTTGAGACTGTGTCTCTTCACCAGTTTGCTTTTCTTCTGTACCTGCAAATGCTAAATCCTTGCTCTAGTTCCCATCACCACAATGCCCCTTCCCTCTCCACATAATCCACCTTGCCATCCTTCCACAATTGTCACTCTAAAAGATAACTTTTCCAACTGAGAATTTCTTCCTTTGTTCACAGTCGACAGTGATTTTCGTTTTCTTGGAAAGTATCTTGGTCCTGTGGTGCAGACTCTAGTGGTTTTGACAAGCCCATTGTTACTGACATTGCCACCCCTTTGTAAAATGTGTGTGGTAATACCATTCTATCAAGATAATCCATTGAGAGGGATAGCATGTAAAAGTGATATGATAAGGCCAATAGTAAATATTCCCTAGTTTTCCAGAAGAAACAGTTGAGAACTATCAACTGACCATCACTGAAATATTTGAAAGGTGACAGATCTTTTTATTCCTTGATCACAGACATAGTCCCTTGTGTATTTTTCTTGCATGACTCACTGTAGTCTGCTGGGTGTTGTACATGTCTTTGGATACAAAATCACAAAAGTCCATTGAAAGAAGGAAGTATAGAAGAAAGTAATTGGGACCCTTCAGGTAATAAAGGCAGTGTGCCAGCCATGTCATGTTAAAGAGATAATATGTTTAATTACTAGCTGAGGTACAAATTTTCTTTTATGCAATGAATTTTGAAGAGGTGTGTGCATATTTGTTACATTAACACTTTAATGTGAACCTGACTTTTCCAAGCAAAGTGAGTCTGCTTTCCTTGATACCAGTTACCACTTTCTTTAGCTATATAGTATTATTATATTAAAGATGGTTTAGCGTGAGAATGCCAATGTAAATTATATATTCAACTTAAAATGATAATAGTTCGTAACGCATATGCTACCTTTTAATTCTGGTCACACATACAAGAGTATTTCAGTCATCATTATACTTGCCATTGAATGAAATAAAACTTGTTAAGATTTTGTCATGAATAATTTCCTCATAATCTATATTTAAAATATTTGATGGATAAATAGCTGTGACTCTGATGTAAAATTCGTGAACAAATATAATTTTAAGAACTTTTTCCTGGGCTGGGAGATAGCTTGGCAGGCTAAGCTCCTGCCTGGCAAATGGAAGGATCTGGTTTGATCACCGGTAACACATGCTATGCTGACCTGGAACCCCAGGCTTACCATGCTGGCCACTGAAACTGGGCATGGTGGTGCACACTTGTAATGTCAGTGCTGGGAAGGCTGAGACAGGAAGATCACTACAATTCCAAGTAAGGCCTTGAACCAAATAAATAAATAAGACTTAAAAAAACGTTTTGTTTTAGTTTTTCTTAAGTTTCTGAGCTTAATTTTAATTTAACCTTGTTTTATTAAATCTATGGTTTTTGGACAATTTATTAGTTGTTTGACAGTGTATTCTTTCCACAGAAAAATGTTATTGTATACTATAAAGTAAAAAATGCAACCTATAAGTCAGCTATTAAATACTCTAATAAAGGACCATGGTTTTCCAGCCTTCAGAGATGGTGATCTGGTATCAGACCTCTGTAACTTGCTTCCCCTCCCCCATTCCTTCTCTTGCAAGCACCAGCCCACAGAATCTATTTCAGGTTCCAGATCCCCACTACTCAGAGCCTTGTGGTTGGCAAGGTACAATCCACCTCCAGTGCTCCAGAGCTCAGCAGTAAACACTGTGCTGGACAGAAACTTAGGCAAAAGCCCATGTAGAGTGTGCATGCCCTCATGGTGAAGCTTTTATGGCCAGGAGGGATGTAAAATGTTTTTGTTTTTTCTTCTGTTTTGAAATACCCAGAATGAGAAGTAAGGCAGTAATGCTGGCATTCCTAGAATCTTTCTGTGCTGCAGTGCTGAAGTGCAGGCCTGATGAGAATGGAGCCAGATTTGTGGACAGAAAAGCCAGAGATGGAAGCCAGTTTAGGCAATATCTTGTGGCCTCAGATCTACTAATGCCAGAGTTAATTCAATTCCTTTCGAGTTCCAGGAACTAGTAAATTGCCTCCAAGTTAGGCAGTTTACATTAGAACTTACTGTTATCCTCTGAGCTCTTTGGTCACAGCAGTGGAAAGATTTCAGAGAAACAACCTGAAAGAGGAAACACTTACTTTAGTTCATCATTTTAGAGGCTTCAGTGCATGGGTGCCTCACTTCGTTGCTTTCAAGCAAGGCAGAGATATCATGGCAGAAGGTGATGGCTGAAGAAAGCCCTCATTTCACAGCAGCCAACAACCAGCAGGAAAGGGAGAGGCCCAGGTGGGAGAGGCCAGGGCCATCTGAAGCCCCTAAGTATTTCCCCACATTATCCATTCTCTTTAACTTGTCCCCACCTCCTGTTTCCATACCTCCCCATAATACCTTGAAAATATGATCTCAGTGGTGGATTAATGCACTAGTGAAACTAAAGCTCACATGATCAGATCTGTCTAGGCTCGATGGCTGCACACCACTGCACTGGAAATCAAGTCCTCAATAAATAAATCTTTGGGGGATGCCTCATATTTAAACTACATAATGCACTAAACAAGAGCTGAGTAAGATCCAGGCTGGCAAGGGTACAATTTCAGTTAATTACCATATCCTTCTATCCCTCTCTTTGGGTCACTTCTACACATGAAAAGCCCTAGGGAATAAAATGTCCTAGGTAATGTCTTAGACTATTCTTTTTTGCTATAAAAAAATATGTGGATTAGAAAATCTGTAAGTAACAGAAATTTATTGCTCACAGGAGGCTGAGAAATTCCAGATCCAAGTGCTACAGGTTCAGCACTTGGTGAAGATGCTCTGCTGCCTCTTGGTGCCTTTTGTGGTGGCAGGATGGGCAGAGCAGCTTCCTTGTGAGGGCTTTGGCCTGATGACCTAACCACTTCCTAATATCCTCATCTTAATACTATCACATTGACAATGTAGTTTTGACTTATGAAATTTAAAGGTACACAGACATTCAGACCATAGCAAGATGAAATAGGTAAAGAACATGTCGTGATAAAAATGATCAATTCTGCTTTACCTGAAATGCATTAAAAATAGATGTTAGGTCCACCCAAATTATAATGTTTACCATATTCAGTTAGGACATGGCAAATGGATAAAACTTGCACACTCAAATGCCTCCATTCTTTAGAGACATAATTCACATATTATCAAGTATGACTGCTTTGAAACCTCTGTACCAGGGCCAGGGAGATAGCTCAGTGGCGTAAGTGCTTGCCTGGCAAGCTCAAGGTCTTGAGTTCAATGTCCAGTACCAAAAACAAAAACAAATATCCTTCTGTGCTTAATGGAAAATGCTTTCCACAGTTACATAGAATAAAACTCACGAAATATTTGTGACATTGTAGTGGTAAAGAAGATATGTGATATAATACCATTAAGAAATTACTGGGTCAAATAAAAGTTAAATGATTCTGTCAATGAATGAAATAAATATGGAAATTATAAGCAGAATAGCTAGGATGTAGCGGTGAATGTATGAAAGCTGGAACAGGAGAACAGCGACACTGGGAGCTATTTTCAGTTTCAAGAAGTGAGCTGGATCGTGTGTGAATGAAATGATAAAGCAACTCTAAAAGATCTGCTAACAGAATGTGTAGAAGACAAGTTCTATTTTCAGCATTATTTATGCACAAAAGTCATATTAGCATTTAAATACTAGTTCTAAAAATAATTCCAAACAAAATTATTGCACTATTGTCATATCTTAATTTCTGCTAGGAGGATGTTTTGTGTACTGTTTTATCCAGGAAAATATGTCATGGAGAAATTGGAAATAGTTATTTTCAGGAAACAATTTTTTTTTGGTAGGCATACAGTTGACTTTTAAGAGATCTCAGTCTTAGATATAGTTGTCACTAAAGGGTATTTTTTCAAAAGGTCAAACTAGATTCAGATGATCTACAGGCCTGGGATCAAGTTTTTTTCTGGGACTTAACATGTAGCTTAATAGTAGAACACTTATCTAGCATGCACAAGGCCCAAGACTTGATCCCCAGTAGTGTGGACATGTATACACACACACACACACACACACACACACACACACACACACACACACAATCTCTACTACTGCTAACGACTAAGTTGAAAATTTAATAGAATATTCATGTAAATATTAAAGGCCCACATATTTATGGGGTTAAAAATAAATTTTAGAGTAAATAATTATAGCAGTTACAATCTCCTGGTTATCCTTGTGGAGACAAGTGTGGCTGATTTTAGAATTTTGGGGAATTTGGAATTTTTCCGTTTACATAATGAGATTTTGGAGATGGTACTTAGCTATAAATATGAGATTTATTTATGTATACACTCCTCATATACATAGCCTGAGGATAATTATTCAACAATCTTAATAATTTCATACATAAAACAGTTTCATGGCATGGAATTCTCATTTGTCGTACAACGTTGGTGCTCAAAAACTTTGGAATTTTGCATTAGAAATGTTCCAGCCATACTTAATCTGAATTACCTAATCTGAAAGCAAACCACCCCAGACTTAACCTTGTGTGATAATGATCATTTATTACGTCAGTTTTACATAGTTCTGGGGTTGAGATGCTCAGCTAGGCCATGTTCCCTAAGGGTACCCCATGTGGCTTCTGCACACAGTTGCTGGGCTGGAGCCACCGTGATGACTGTCCGTTCACAGGTGTGGCCTATGGAGTAGACACACACCGCCAGGTACTGCTCATGGGAAGGCAGTGGGTCTTTACTGTGCGCTGCTGGCTGCCAATACTGTGTGACGGCCTACACTCACCAATGACTATTCTATTTCAATTGAGTTAGCAATGTGTACTCATACCCAAGACCCAGAAGTGACGATATATCACTATCATTATTTCATTAATACATGCTGTCTGCAGATAAAAGAAAGTCAATCTGTACTACTGGAAATGTTAAGAGAAATCCTATCACTGCAACAAGAGAAATTTGCCTTAACTTTTACAACTACATTTGGAAAGTAAGGGCTGGGAGACCGCTCAGGAGAATAAGCGCTTCCCTGGCAAGCACAAGGGCCTGAGTTCAATCCCTGGTTCCACCAAAAAACAAACAAACAAAAAAACACTATTAGTACATTTGGAAAGTAAGTCAATCTGTATTACTGGAAATGTTAAATGAAATCATATCACTGAACTAAGAGAATTTTGCCTTAACTTTTACAACTACATTTGGAAAGTATAGCATTTAAAAATCAGGCAGAATTACATGTTAATGACATGTTTCTCCCCACCTATTACACACACACACACTTCATTACTAACATCTTACTTTAGTAAAATTCATTTAGTAAATCATGAACCAACAGTAATACATTATCATTAGCTAAAGTCCGTAGTTCACATTGGGGTTCACTCTTTGAGTTTTATAGTTTCATGAACCTCTTTGGCAAGTGCATGATGGTGTGTACTTGCCACTACATTATCACTGCAGTGGTACACCTCTCCCTGTTCCAGCTACTTAGCCATCTCTTCCTGTCCTCTAACCCTTGAAAACATTGATATTTCTCCTTTCTTTATGATTTTTCCTTTCCCAGAATGTCACAGAGCTGAAATCATATAAAACAGCCTTTTTATTTAGACTGGCTTCTTTGGCTTGCCATTATGCATTTTTTTTTCCACATTTTCTCGCTGAATATTGTATAGCTGTCTCACTTTGCTTCTTTATCTATTGAAGGACGTCTTAGTGAAAACATACATTTAATGGAGAACAACTTACACATTTTGAGATGATTTTATAGAGACTCTTTTGAGAAAGAGAACTTGATAAAGGTGGTCTTGATTGGCAGACAAGAAGGTAGTGAAATGGCCTTTTTGAATCATGAACAGGCAAAATGCCTGACAGTGTTGTGCTTGGATTGTCCTGGGTTTTCTTACCAAATAATTACTGCTTGACACCACTTAATATTAAGATCAAAGTTTTGATTCTTTTTGATAATGTAAATTGATATCTAGAGAGAAAATAAGGATTAAGAAGTAGGGTGACAGCTCAGAATGCTTTCATTTCTTTCGCATCTTTTTCTCTCTACATGTGTGGTGACATAAACTGTGAAGAAAAGATACATGTTGCCATCATATTTGGTAGCCAGCTTGTCCTACTCCAAAATGCTAAGTGCTACTTCCCTGAGGCAGGCAGCAGGAACCCAAGCAGGAATCTTACTCATCTTCTGTCCATAATGAATTGCATGAGATAACACTTAGTTAGCTTCCCCATGCCACTGATGAGTTCAGCCTTGCAGATAGTTACCCTGCTTACCTAAGGTTGCAAAGTTTGGAAGTATGAGAAGGATCTTGATGCTCTATCACTATTTGGTGGCTTAAATTTATGGCCTACATATATTGAGATTAACTAACAATTTTTGAGCTCTTCCAAGTTCTATGCTAAGAATCTAGTATACACTGACTCATTTAAATCCTTATCTGTATGTCTGGCACTAATAACAGTAAAAAGTTAAAGGCTGTGAAATTTAAAGAAGACAGTTAGCTAAGCTCAGAGCCTCAGAAAAAATTGGCTTCACTTAACACCATGTTTCTTACAATCCATGCTTAAGGAGTTTTGTAAAGATATAATTACGATGGAATGCACAAAGCATAAATAAAATAGGCAAGGAATTTTAATGATGTACATACTTGCATGCACATACATATTTGCATTATTTAACTCAAGATATCAAATGTACTGTTACTCCAGAAAATTTCCTTGTGCTTCTTCCTTGTAAATACCTTTACAAACTTATCTACCACCCAAAGGCAAGAAATATTCTGACTTCCCTTTATTATAGATTTTTTTTCCTGTTCTTAAAAAACAGGACAAAAATGGATTCATGTATACCAAATTATTTCACATCTGGATGCCTTTCCTCAACATAATATTTTTAGGATTCACCCATGTTTTCATAGCATAGCTTGTTCCTTTTTAATTTTGTTAGAATAGTGTATTTATGAAACATAGTATGATAAATATATACGATTTATAATGATAATATCAAGGTAATTCATACATACATCACCTTACACATTTATGTCTTTGTGTTTTGATCATTCAAAAATCCTGTCTACTGAGTATTTTGTATATTAAATACACAATTAATTGTTGTCAATTATATTTTTCAAGTATGCTAGAGAGCATTAAAAGAGCATTACTATGTCATATTCCATTCTAGGAATATACAGTACATTGTACATTGTAGGAATATACAATATGTACAGTAGGAATATACAGCATTCATTTATTCATTCTCCTATAAATGTACATCTGGGCTGTTTTCTGTTCATGTTTGGGTTAGATTGTTACAGGATTTTCAGGCAAGTCTTTTTGTGGTCATGTATTATCTGCAATATATACCTGAGGATTGATGTCGATGCCTGTCCAACTTTGTGAGAAACTTCTAGAGATAATGTTAATAACCTAGATCTATATTCTTACTGGTCTTTCTTCCCTTGTGCCTTTTTAAATATTAGATACATATTTTAGCGAAAGTAGGATGATAGTTTTTTATCAATATTTCATGAAAACATTTACAAAGAAATACATATATTAAATTCATACATATTTTACATAAATACACTTTAACATCACTGATTATTGCTTCTTTCATTGGATTTTAATAGTTGCAACTAGCTCCACCCTGATCCATTTTCACAATACCATTTTTACCTACTAAGATAAACTGAGGGGACTTCACTGACCTCATCAGAAACAAAAAACTATATGTTTTGGTATATAGGTCTTGCTCTATCTAGGTCTTAACCATCCAGCAGAAAAGTATAAAAATGAGGTATACAACGCGGGGCCATAATAATAAGTTGAGCGGTAAATGGCTATGGTCGACAACTTCTTTTTTTTTTTTCCATTTATTTTTATTTTATTAAAATACAAATGTCAATCAGACAGTTTCAAGACACCTTAACCATACAGAGTCGATGAATTAATACATTGCAAACTGTTTTCATAACGTTTTGGTACTGTACAAGGTGCATACATGAAATTATATTTACAGGTTTTTATGTAGCTGAATTATATCAAAGATTCAATAATTATTAACCTAGTGGATGACCATAGCACTAAAAGCCGACATAATATCCTGTCCAACCACCATTAGTGCAGATCTTGCCTCTCATAGAATTATGTAGAAGCACAGCGTTATCTATCCCAACTGTACTGTCTATACACACACATCCTGATTTTTTCTTTCTACAACCCTTCCT
>PVKA01034633.1:0-23308 GCA_004027165.1 Ctenomys sociabilis | reverse complement strand
CTGGTGTCCTGTATGCACTGCGTTCCTTTGATTATGAGCAGTTCCGAGATCTGCAGCTGCTGGTGACTGCCAGGGACAGCGGGCATCCTCCACTCAGCACCAACATGTCACTGAACCTGTTTGTGCTAGACCAGAATGACAACACGCCTGAGATCCTGTACCCCGCTCCCCCCACGGATGGCTCCACTGGCGTGGAGCTGGCCCCCCGGTCTGCAGAGCCTGGATACCTGGTGACAAAGGTGGTGGCAGTGGACAGAGACTCAGGTCAGAATGCCTGGCTGTTGTATCGCCTGCTCAAAGCCAGCGAACCAGGGCTCTTCTCAGTGGGGCTACACACAGGGGAAGTGCGCACAGCAAGAGCCCTGATGGACAGAGATGCCCTCAAACAGAGCCTGGTGGTGGCTGTCCAGGACCATGGCCAGCCCCCTCTCTCTGCCACTGTCACTCTCACCATAGCTGTGGCCGACAGCATCCCGGATGTCCTCACAGACCTGGGCAGCATCAGGACCCCCGCAGACCCCAGTGATTCAGACCTCACGCTCTACCTGGTGGTGGCCGTGGCTGCTGTCTCCTGTGTCTTCCTGGCCTTTGTCATCGTGCTGCTGGCGCTTAGGTTGAGGCGCTGGCACACAACTCGCCTGCTTCAGTCTGCCCAGGGTGGGTTGGCTGGGATGCCCACCTCACACTTTGTGGGTGTAGATGGGATGCAGGCTTTCCTGCAGACCTATTCACATGAGGTCTCGCTCACCGCGGACTCGCGGAAGAGCCACCTGATCTTCCCACAGCCCAACTACGCTGACACGCTCCTCAGCCAGGAGAGCTGTGAGAAAAGCGAGCCTCTTCTGATCACTCAGGATTTACTTGAAACAAAAGAAGACCCCAGTCTTGTTCAGGTGAGTCTGTGTTTTATACATCTTATGACTGCAAGAGATAGGCACAAGGCTTTGTAAATGTCTCCAGTTGAATAATGTGTGTAATGTGGTACTTGAGGGCACCTCTTTAGCAATATCATGTTGCTTTACAGGGATTAACAATGGTAGTCAATTACATGCATTATACAACAATGTCATTGTTTTTCTCTTTGGTAATGATAAGAATTGAACCCAGACCATTGGACATGGTAGGCAAATACTCTACCAGTGATCCACAATTCCATACCTACTTGTTCATTATCCTTTTTAGTTTTCTTTTACTTATGCTTTCAAAAGAAATTTTTTAATTTTACACATCTAACTTACTCAGATTTTAAAACACTATTTTCTTGTGTGCAGGTTTTTTTTCTTTTTGTACTTGGAGGCCAACTCTGCACCTTTCACTTCCCACAATTATTGAAAGGATAGATTAAACTTATAAAATAGAAGGCAATTGCATTTAATCATATTTACAGCATTCTCTTTTGTGCTAATATTGAACTAAGTGTGGGTATTTGTAAATTTTCTCCATTTGTATTCAACTATGCTTTCCTTGAAATTTTCTTTCCTGGACAGTGGCAGAGAGCGGGAGCTGGCCATGGTCCTGGACAGCCACCACCAGGCTCTGTTTGAAGGCATCTGTGTCCAGCAGGGCTGTGGCAATTTATGGAAATCATTTAAATTTTATGTATAATTTTAACAGCCATATTTTCTCAGTGGACTGGTGTACTTCAAATCTTCTGTTGTTATCTGATCTGAGCTGTACTAACACTGACTTCATGTGCATCCTTTGATTTATTTTATGATTACCAAAAATATTGTCCAAATTTATTTTAGTTAGATTTAAGTTTGTTGTAGAGATCATTTTAATTTCTAAGTCATTTATCATGGCATCTCAATTGAGTTCCATTTTGATTCCTAAGGAGAACTTAACTCCTTCACATCTTTCTGGTTCTCATCAGGTCAGCCTCTGAGAAAGGTTGGCTCAGTTGAGTTGTGGGCTTCTGTGACTCATGCCACTTAGAAACTTGTCTTCATTCCTATGCATTACTCCCCCTATAAATTACTCTGACGCAGGTCTGTCACTGTGCTGCCCTGGAATGATCTGGGTAAAGGATTTTGTGTATGAGGAATATGCAGCTCTCATTCTTTGTGCCTACATGTAGTTTTGTGAGTTACCTCAGAATTGAGGAATGCCTGTGTCTACACAAGTTTTCTTTTCTTGGTGTTTTAAAAGTGTAGCAATCCTGTGGAATATGGATGAATCCAAATTATAAGAGTTATAGTTTGTTCACAGACTTCTGTGGTGTTTGAACCCTGAAAGTTGTAATGCAGCAAACAGACTGAATAGGAATGAGGTGTGGTCCATTAGGCTGACTTGGGTCAAGGAAATAGAAAATAGCAACTGAATATTAAGTGATGAATCATATTATTTAAAATATTAAGGTATTGAATATAATTTGGAAGTTTTCACTAAGCCTAAAATTGGTCAGCCATGTTCAGATACCAGCATGAAGAATATATTTCAGAATCAGAGTGGTACATAATTTAATACGCAAGGGCCACAATAATGTATCCTCTATTACACAAAAGAAAAATATGTTTTCATTTAAAGGGCAATGAATTTCTTTTAGTAAATATATCTTTTTCTTTTCTTTTCTTTTTTTGTGGAACTGGGGGTTGAACTCTATTTTAGCAATTATTTCTAATTAAACAAGTTATTCATATCCACATGATGATTCCTAAACAGCTACTAGAAATATCCTTTATATACTGAGAGATTTATTTATGTACTAATTCAAAGTTATATTCAAAGATATGATTCCGTACTATTCATGACACAAATTTGCATATTACACACATATATGATGAATGAAACAAAGAAAAGTCTGAAACAGGACATCCTGTGTCTATGTTTGCCTCAAAAAGAGAGATGACATTTATAAAATCTGCCACACTCTACAAAACATATCTGGAAAGATATACAAGATGGGTAACTTTTTCTTCAAGAAAATATGTCACCCAATTCAGGGATGCTAGTTAAGAACTTATGACATTAATATTTTCCGTATATACTTTTTGAATTTGGAACAATATAAATATACTAGTTATTTAAAAACAAATAAATATTTTTTATAAACTGAAAAAAGATTTCTAGAGTTTTTAAACGTGCAGTTTCTTGAGAAAACCTCTAAGCGTCGCTATAGGTCAAAAGAAGGACGACTACATACGAGACTTCTTTGGGAGATGGGGAGGGTAACTTCCTGCTTAAACAAATCACGCGGAAACAGAGCAGTACAAATTCAGATGCGGAAAA
Source organism: Ctenomys sociabilis (assembly GCA_004027165.1). Classification (NCBI taxonomy): domain Eukaryota; kingdom Metazoa; phylum Chordata; class Mammalia; order Rodentia; family Ctenomyidae; genus Ctenomys; species Ctenomys sociabilis. Next base: position 20,080 of record PVKA01034633.1, on the reverse strand, counting down.
CACACTCAGGAAAAGCCACTCTACCTGGGAGTCAGCCATCCACAGACAGCTGATTCTTCCTATCCACAAAGGAGCAGCAGCAGAAGGAGGCAGAGAATGAAAACAAGAGCGGAGGCGAGTAGCTGGGCTCTGTGGCTGCAGGTAATGTCCTTCCTGCCGTCTTTGCTCTGCCGGGGTCTCCCAGACCAGATCAGCTATTCAATTCCAGAGGAGCTGGCTAAGAAGTCAGTGGTAGGAAACCTCGCCAAGGATCTGGGGCTGCGTGTCCAAGACGTGTCTGCACGAAAGCTGCGGGTTAGTGCAGAGAAGGAATACTTTACTGTAAACCCAGATAGCGGGGACTTGCTGGTGAGCGACAGAATAGATCGAGAGCAGATTTGCGGCAAACGGCTTCAGTGTGTCATGGAATTTGATGTTATCGCTGAAAATCCATTGAGTATTTTCCATGTAGCAGTAATTATTCAGGATATAAATGACAATACTCCGTTATTCAAACAAAGTAAGATTGATTTAAAAATCGGAGAATCCACTAAGCCAGGTAAAACATTTCCTTTAGATCCAGCCCTGGATTTAGATGCTGGGCTTAACTCACTGCAAAGATATCTTCTTCATGACAATGAGTATTTTGATCTTGTAGAGAAAAAGGCTTCCAATGGACGTAAATATCCTGAGTTGATCTTGAAACATTCTCTGGACAGAGAAGAGCATAACTTTCATCAGTTGGTTCTAACTGCTATGGATGGAGGAGACCCACCTCGAAGCAGCACCGCCCAAATCCAAATTCAGGTCACTGATGCCAATGACAACCCTCCAGTGTTCAGCCAGGATGTGTACAGGGTCACACTGCCAGAGATGGTTCCCCCTGGTTTCTCAGTGCTTCAGGTGACAGCCACCGACCAGGATGAGGGCATTAATGCAGAGATCATCTACTCCTTTCACAATGTGGATGAACAGGTGGAACAGATTTTCAACTTAGATGAAAGAACAGGAGAGATCACGACAAAGGATCATCTGGATTTTGAAATGGCTAATAGTTACACCCTGAACATAGAAGCAAAAGATCCTGGAGATCTTGCATCCCATTGCAGTGTTCAAGTCGAAATTCTTGACGAGAATGATTGTGCACCTGAGGTGATTGTGACTTCAGTATTTACTCCACTACCAGAAGATTCACCTCTAGGGACAGTGATCGCTTTGATAAAGACAAGAGATAGAGACTCTGGAGAAAATGGTCATGTTTACTGCCACATCTCAAAAAATATAGGGTTTCTGTTGAAATCTTCTGCAAAGAACTATTACAAGCTAGTGACAGACAGGGCTCTAGACCGAGAGGAGATCTCTGAGTACAACATCACCATCACAGCGAGTGACAGGGGTAAGCTGCCCCTCTCCTCCAGCGCAAGCATCATCCTGCATATCTCAGATGTCAATGACAACGCACCAGTTTTCCAGCAGGTCTCTTACATGGTCCATGTAGCTGAGAACAACCTTCCTGGGGTCTCCATTGCTCAAGTTGGAGCCTCTGATCCTGATCTGGGGTCCAACGGCCAAGTCTCCTACTCCATCGTGGCCAGCGACCTGGAGCCCAAAGCGCTGCTGTCTTACGTGTCCGTGAGCGCACAGAGCGGGGTGGTGTTCGCGCAGCGCGCCTTCGACCATGAGCAACTGCGCGCCTTCCAGCTCACGCTGCAGGCCCGCGACCACGGCTCGCCCGCGCTCAGCGCCAACGTGAGCCTGCAAGTGCTGGTGGGAGACCGCAATGACAACGCCCCGCGGGTGCTGTACCCCGCGCTGGGGCCCGATGGATCAGCGCTCTTCGACACGGTGCCACGCGCCGCCGAGCCCGGCTACCTGGTCACCAAGGTTGTGGCTGTGGACGCTGATTCGGGACACAATGCCTGGCTGTCCTACCACGTGCTGCAGGCCAGCGACCCTGGGCTCTTCAGCCTGGGGCTGCGCACTGGCGAGGTGCGCACTGCTCGCGCCTTAGGCGATAAAGACGCTGTCAGACACCGCCTGCTGGTCGCTGTGCGCGATGGAGGACAGCCTCCTCTTTCAGCCACAGCCACGTTGCACCTCATTTTTGCGGATAGCCTGCAAGAGGTCTTGCCCGACCTCAGTGAACGACCTGTGTCCTCTGACCCGCAGGAGGAGCTGCAGTTTTACCTGGTGGTGGCCTTGGCCTTGGTCTCTGTGCTCTTCCTCCTTGCTGTGATTGTAGCGGTTGCTCTGCGCTTGCGCCACTCCTCCAGCCCAGCTCTCTGGAGCTGTTTTCAGCCTGGTCTCAACTCCAAGTCTGGATCTGGTATTCACCCTAATTTTAGTGAGGGAACTTTGCCCTATTCCTACAAAATGTGCGTTGCCTCACAATCAGCTAAAACAGAGTTTAATTTTCTGAACGTGACCCCGGAAATGGCTCTCCCTCAGGACCTCCTCTGTGAAGATGTTTCTTGGGCTCAAAGTACAAATCATGGAGACGCTGGAGTACCCTTTGGCTCCGACGTTATTTTAAAGGTGAGTTTTAATTTAATTCATTTACTTTCACTTGGGATTTCAAAGATGCTTAACAAATCATGTGATTGGAGTAGAGGCTCTATTACATTTTTCATTGTCTTGTACAGTGTTCTGTCTTAACTTTCTTCATCTTATCTAACCAAATCTTAAATACAAGCTATCTGAAGTGAGAGCTTTATTCCTCCATAATTATGCTCGTACTTTTCTTTCTCGTGTATACATTCCTCCCTTCCAAAGTTTTGTCCCTATTTTGACTTTAAATGCTGTAGGGTCTTTCTTAATGTTTTAGTTTTACTTCCTTTAATGTTCATAGTACTTGAGAGTAAAAAAGAGTTTCCATCGTAATAGTTGTCAGAAACTAGGGTGGGCTCATACCCAGGGCCATGACTTGTTTACAAGAGAGCTTGGGAAGGGCATTACTTGTTCTGTTTCACTGACTTGAAGATTAGCTCCTGACATGTGTTAAAAAAATTGCATTCGCCTAGGTTATAGTATCTTTCATGGCAAGAATGAGTTTATGAGTTGACTCCAGTACCACCCCACCCCACCCCAAAAAATATGCCCGTGTTGGAATTACATATCTATTTTTAAAGGATGGGCAGTTGTGAGATCTGAGGTGTTTGTTATGAAGGGTACATTTTTAAAAATCTCTTTTGAGACAGAGTCACACTTTGTAGCCCAGGCTGGCCTTGAACTTGCAATGATCCTCCTGCCTCAGCCTCTTGACTACTAGGATTATAGGCATGTGACACCAAACCCAGCAAAAAAGTACATTTTAATAAATGTCAGAAATCATTTTCCTCACGCACACTAATCAGTTGCTCTTGAGAAAAGTTTCACATTGATAAAAATTTACAACCTATATTTATGTCATTGTCTACAAAACATTTCCTTTAAAACTCATTTAGAATTTTAAAATTATATGAAATAGCTGTATTTTAAATTTTTTCCTGTTAAAGCATCATTAGGTTAAACTCAATTTTCTCACCCGATAGACTCTTTTCTCAAATGTCCATATTTTTCATCCATAAAGGTTCTTTTATTATCATATATATCCATCTAGATCCCAAACTAACTGTCCCTCATCATTATTATATGGATTCTCACTATGAATTGCCACTGCAAGAGGTCTATCTACAAGTATTTGAATATGGTAATAGTAAAATATAAATAATGCACAGTTTACCCAACTCAAACTCTCAGATTAAGATGGTACCATATTTTCGACAGAAAATCTGAACTCTTTCTCAAAGATGTCACAAGAAACAAAAACTTGTATTTTTCTGCATATAACATCTAATATAATTTGTATAACTAGTTTCAAAGGTATAGTCGGATCTCTGTTTGTTTTGCTGGTACTCTTGCATACAAGTGCTGAACATACAATAAAAAGATAAAATCTTGAAACCATCATCAGTAAGAACTCCAATGTCCTGATTAAACTAACAATTTGCTAAGAGGAATGCAGAGGCATAGGCTCAATGGCACATAAAATAAAACATTTCTAAAAAATAATCAAATAACTATGTTGATCTCAAGGTTTATGGAAATCTTTCATTATTTGAGAATTAAATCTTAGAGTCAAACAATGTCATAAAGTAATACATTAAAGATGGGGGAAAATATTGGAAATAAAAATACAACTAAGTTTACAGGAAATAAAAATAGAATTGGTGTAGTAACTTGTTAAGGCGCTGAGCGTCGCTGTTCACCAAAGTGGAAAAGAAGCTGTCGCGGAAGAGACTCGACTCTGCCCCTTACAAATCTAACACGGATCAGACAGGCTCCTGGGAAAAGCTGTCCACCTCAGTTCTGCCAGGGAATACGCTCCCCTCGGCTTTAGAGAAATAAGGAAACTGCAGGCTGAATAAGAAATAGAAGAAAACCGAGGAGAGAGGAAGCAATGGCGGGGCCCCTGAGGCTCCAGGGCTGTGGAGTCGTGCTTCTGTTCTTTATGCTCCCGGGGACCTACTGCGAGCCAGGAAACGGGCAGATCCGCTACTCGGTGCGCGAGGAGCTGGACAAAGGCTCTTTCGTGGGCAACATCTCCAAGGACCTCGGGCTGGAGCCCCGCGAGCTGGCGGAGCGCGGAGTCCGCATCGTCTCCAGAGGTAGGACGCAGCTTTTCTCTCTCAACCCGCGTAGCGGCAGCTTGGTCACCGCGGGCAGGATAGACCGGGAGGAGCTGTGCGCCCAGAGCGCGCGGTGTCTGGTGAACTTTAACGTATTGGTTGAGAATAAAATGAAAATTTATGGAGTAGAAGTGGAAATAATTGATATTAATGATAACCTCCCACGATTCCGGGATGAAGAGTTAAAAGTAAAAATTAGTGAAAATGCAGCTGCAGGAACGCGGTTAGTGCTTCCCTTAGCTCGAGATGCAGATGTGGGTGTGAACTCCCTCCAAGGTTACCAGCTCAGTCCCAATATGCATTTCTTTCTGGATGTGAAGAGCGGATCTGATGGGCAAACGTACCCGGAGCTGGTGTTGGAAAGGCCCCTGGACCGGGAAAAAGAGGCTACTCACGATCTCCTCCTCACAGCTTTAGACGGTGGAGACCCCATCCTCTCTAGCACCACACGTATTCGCGTGATGGTCCTCGACGCAAATGACAATGCACCCCTGTTCACTCAACCTGAATATAGAGTGAGTGTCCCAGAAAATATACCTGTGGGCACTCGACTACTCACACTAACCGCCATGGATGCAGACGAGGGAATCAATGGAAAAGTGACTTACTTTTTTCAAAATGAAGAAGACATAATTTCCAAGACTTTCCTACTTGATTCCAACCTGGGGGAAATCTCAACTGTGAAATCACTGGACTATGAAGAGTCCACATTCTACCTCATGGAAGTGGTAGCTCAGGATGGAGGCGCCCTTCTTGCCAGTGCTAAGGTGCTGGTCACAGTACAGGACATGAATGACAATGCTCCAGAAGTGATACTCGCCTCTCTCAGCAGTTCTGTTTCTGAAGACTGTCTTCCTGGAACTATAATTGCGCTCTTCAGTGTACATGACAGTGACTCTGGAAAGAATGGTGAAATTTCATGTTCTATCCCCAAGAATTTACCTTTCAAATTGGAAAAGTCAGTTGATAATTACTATCACCTATTAACAACCAGTGCCCTGGACAGAGAAGAGACTTCATATTATAACATCACAGTAACTGTCGTTGACAATGGAGCCCCACCCCTGGCAACAGAAAACCAGATCTCTCTGAAGGTAGCAGATATCAATGACAACCCTCCTGCATTCCTTCATGCTTCCTACACCACCTCCATACCAGAAAACAACCCCAGAGGTGTCTCAATTTTCTCTGTGACTGCCCATGACCCAGACAGCGGAGAAAATGCTCAGATCACTTACTCTCTAGCTGAATATACAATTGAGGGAGTACCTCTAAGCTCCTATGTCTCCATTAACTCTGACACTGGTGTCCTGTATGCTCTGCAGTCCTTTGACTATGAGCAATTGAGAGACTTGCAGCTTCTGGTGACAGCTACGGACAGTGGGAGCCCTCCACTGAGCACCAATGTGTCACTCAACTTGTTTGTGCTGGATCAGAATGACAATATCCCTGAAATTTTGTACCCTACCCTTCCTACTGATGGTTCCACTGGAGTAGAACTGACACCTCGCTCAGCAGAGCCTGGATATCTGGTGACAAAAGTGGTGGCAGTAGACAGAGACTCAGGACAGAATGCCTGGTTGTCCTACCGCCTGCTTAAGGCCAGCGAGCCAGGGCTCTTCTCTGTTGGGCTGCACACGGGTGAGGTGTGCACAGCAAGGGCCCTGTTGGACAAAGACACACTCAAGCAGAGTCTTGTGGTAGCTGTCCAGGACCATGGCCAACCCCCTCTCTCAGCCACTGTCACTCTTACTGTGGCTGTGGCAGATAGTATTCCAGAGGTCCTAGCTGACTTGGGCAGCATTAGGACCCCTATTGGCCCTGATTCAGATCTCACACTTTATCTTGTAGTGGCCGTGGCTGCTGTCTCCTGTGTTTTCCTGGCTTTTGTCATTGTGCTGCTAGCACTCAGACTGCACCGCTGGCACACATCCCGTCTGCTTCAGGCTTCCAGAGGTGGGTTGGCTGGCATGTCCACCTCCCACTTTGTGGGTGTGGATGGGGTGCAGGCTTTCCTGCAGACCTATTCCCATGAGGTCTCTCTCACCGCTGACTCTCGGAATAGCCACCTGATCTTCCCCCAGCCCAACTACGCAGACACACTCATTAGCGGAGAAAGCTGTGAGAAAAGTGAGCCTGTCCTGATACCTGATAAGATAAATGCAAACAAAGAAGAGCCAGGAGTTTCTCAGGTTAGTTCTCTCCTTTAGTATGAATGACGTTGCATGTTCTTTCTTCAATCATTTTCTGTCACATTTTTTTTTTTTTTTTTTGTCTTTTTGAGACAGGGTCTCACTATGCAGTTCAGGCTGGCCTCAAGCTCACTTTGTAGCTCAGGCTGGTTTCGAACTCACAACAATCCACCTGCCTCAGCCTCCCGAGTGCTGGGATTACAGGCATGCGCCACCACGCTCGGCCCTCTGTCACATATTAAATCAATTGATTATATAGAAAATTGTAATTTGCTCTATTTAAAATTAGCTTGGTTTTGTTTGATAACCTATGCTTCTTGCTTTTTTTCTATTTTTTATGTATTTAGTACAGGGTGTGCAGAGTCATTCACTACAAGATCAGACTCATATGATCCTCCTATTTTCCTTCTCCCAAGGCTGGGATTACAAGCGCACCACCACACCCAGTTTCAATTGCTGTCTCAGCATGCCCTGGGGGCAGGGCCAGAATGACACTGTGGGGATCAAACCAGTCGCTGCCTCTGCCTAATCAGGCACTTTAATCCGCAGAGCTATCTGCCTGGTCCTTCTTCTTGTGTTTTTAAATCATATTCAGCCTTAACATTTTCTATGTCTTTGAGTGTTTTAGAAAATCTGATGACAGTAGTATTAAATGCAACACATGCCTTAAAAATAATAAATATAATTTTATTCAAAGATTTTAATTTGGGACCTATTCTGCTAATAGAGTTGTTCTATTAACGCACATGGTTAAGTACATTTTTCCTTTGCAAATATGTACTTGCCTAGACACCATTAGTAAATATGCTTTAGAAAGGATATTGTGCAAGACCTATATTTTAGTATATTTGAAGTTTACATAAGAAAATTATATTACAATACTTGAATAAATCAAAACCTCTGCATGATGAATACCAAAAATGTAGATTAAATTTGTCATGACGATAATGTCTATAACATTTCAAACTATGAAAACTTTGGGTTAATCTTTTGGGTGTGTGTGGGTGTGTGTGTGTGTGTATTTTTAGAAAGAAAATATCACTAAAAAAGAACTTTAGACTTGTGCTTTGTTCTTTGATAGTAGTGAAAGGATCCAAAAAGTTAGATACTACTACACTCGACCTATTCAAATACTTGGCATCTGCTGGCTACATGTAGCTCCTTCACCTACCAGTCAATATCTACTAAAATGTCGGCCATTAGGGCTGGGGTGATAGCATGGTGATGTAAGCACCTGGCTAGCAAGTACAAGGATCCAAGTTCGATTCCTAGTACCACATGCTGTGCTGGCCCCAGAGGCATGGGTCTACCATGCTAGCCCCAAAACCAGATGTGGTGGTGCACATCTGTAATCCCAGTGCTGAGGAGGCCAAGACAGGTGTATCCCTACAAATCTGAACTGTATAGAGGGACCCTGTGACAAATGAATAAATATTTAAAAAATTTTAAATGTCTACATTTAGGTAAATGTTACATTTCTGAAAGTGTTGCTACAATTGTACTTTAGTATAAAATATAAGATTTGTGCTTGAAAAATCAGTGCAACTTGAGAGTGGCTTGAAGCTTTATAATTCACTTCTTAGGGATATGTTCATCTTTAGTGATAGACTTAGTGAAATATTGGCCTATGAGTCTCAAGCTCCAGGAGCATGGATTGCATAAGGAAATGTCTACTTCGTCCTTTTTCTGCATCTGATTTGTGGGACATGATCTTCAGATGTTTCTTCGCAAAAGATTTTTAATCTTTCAAAATCCATGCCTTTATTACTCTGAACATCACCTGAAAACTGTGAATCACTAAGGGGAAATGGTAATTGAATACTGTTGGTGAAACTATAGGATAGGTGGCCCATGGGGGAGTTTCACTGACACAGTTAGAAACTTAGAAATACTTGGTTTTTACTTTTAAATGTTTATTTAAATGACATCAAATTATATGTAAAGTGGAATAGGCTGGACATCTTGTAAAATGTGCAGACTCACTGAATAACTGATATATCCAAAAGAGTAACAAGAGAAGTACATAGTAGATGCTGACATTATTCACCTCTATATGAAATTAACTTCATTATTTTTTAAAGAATGGGTTATAGTTTTGGGCATATGCCCTGAGGTAATTTGGAGGAGCAATGGAAAAATATTTTAAATGTCTATAAACTATTCAAAGTTTACATTATAAAATACTTTCTCACACAATATCAATATATGTTTATATGTGTCATATACTCTTAAATTATAAATTTTTGGTTGCATATATATATGGAAAGATAACTTTCCTGTAATGATTGAAATGTTCATACAGTAGTAGAAATGTTCTTTGTGTATGTTTTAGAGTAGTCTTTAGTTCACAATGTTTTTATGTTTACATAAAGATTCCAGTGAATAGCTGACTAGAATCCTGGATACAATTAACAGTTTAAGATATGTGAACAGATTTCTACACAAAGTGAGTCCACATTGCTAAATACACACCAAGTTTTACAATAACAATATATTGTATAGTTTAAAAATATTTTACTTATGGAGATCTTGTTTGAAAATGATTTTTAAACTGCAAGATGCTGTCTCAGTTACTTTTCTTGCATTGCTGGGGCAAAATACTGAACACCAAAAATTAAGGAAGGAAAACCTGCAAAGAGCCAAAAGGGAGGAAAAGCAGCTGCAGCAGACAGCAAGCCTCTCCCTTCCTTGTATTGCACTCAGGCTATCTGCCCCAGTGCAGGTGTCGCATTCATATCTATAATCCCCGCATTGGATCATGAATTAATCACAAACTCTAGAAATCCATCCCATGACTGCATGAGGCTTTGGGGGGACACCTAGATACAAACCATAATAGAAACCCACGATGAAAATTGGTGTACTTATTGGCAAAGAAAGAGAGTCAATAAAAACGTTGAACATGATTATATAGATACCTGGGATCCAAGAAAATATATACAACATAAATTCCTTTCTTTGGAGCATGTAACTGCAAGAACTCATACTTCACCCCTCAAATCCAAATAACTCACCATTGTTATCTCACTTGGAAAGAAACAGCACATTTGAGGACAATGGTAGTGTAGTGTTGACAGATTCACTTGTGAAGTAATTTTTCAATCATACTCATTTAATTTAAAAGAGACAAAGCTTAGCTTCCTACATGTGTAACCTAAGGAAGAGAGTGTCTTGCTCCTAGTTTATAAGAACTGCTTAGCTATCAGTTCTTCTAGGGAGAAGAAGACAAGATAATATTTTCAGAAAGTGAAATATATGCTAAAACTAAGACCCATGAAATTATAGATTTTGCAAGTTATGAGAAAAAGAATATGAAATGACAATATGCATCAAGCTGATATTTCAAGAATTTTTAAACATCTCTTATGCAATCACTAACAGTTTTGTGTATATATTCTTTTCTATGTATTATAGTCAGTTCTTATTTTTACTAATATAGTTAGGAAACATGCTATGACCATTTCGTGAAAATGGAAACTAAGAGCACCAATGATGTCAATAAACATGTTGAGCAAGTTTGTCTCTGCCTTTTTAGGGGTAAAAAAAAATGAGCTGTGTAGTTGAACTTCAAGCACAAAAAAATGACAGCCAAACAGAAGATGAAGTAAATATTCAAAATGTTTAAAAAAAAAATCCTTATGAAGTGGGAAAATGTGTTTCAGTATCAGCAGATGGTAGAATTTTCTTCCAGCTAGCTCTTAGTTTAGTTGCCACAGCTGCAGTTATACAGCTGGGGTGTACTGTTGGCTAGCTCTGAGTGGACTTTCTGCTCTTTCCTACCCATTGGAATTCACTGATGATTGCAGGATAGGGTGGAAGAAAGTGCACTTGCTCTCTCCCACTGTGGTGTGAAATTATCCTTAGAAAACCCACTTCCTAGACAAACCAAAGGGTCATTCTTGCTGAGAGAACTTGAGATCCCCTGTGTCCTCCAAATCAGAAGACAGAGCGATGGAAAAATCACTCCAGATCAAAGGATCCTAGCAGAACTTAACCCAAATATCTTCTCATGTCCTGTTTTGTTCTGCTTGGTGCTCTGGAGCAGATCCACTGCATTGTTCCTCAAGAGTTGGCAGGGGGCCCAGGGATGGGAAACTTTGCCAAGGATTTGGGGCTTGGTGTGAGAGATTTGCCCATGTGGAACTTGTGACTTGGTGCTGAGAAACAGTTCTTTAATGTGAGAACTCAGACTGTCTTGTGAATGACCATATGCCTGAGAGCAAATTTGTGACAAGAAGCCAACATGTGTTCTTAGAATTCAAAATAACTGCTGAAAACATTTTAAGCTTTTCTCATATCAGTGACAACCCACCGACCTTTACTGGAAATATTACTGAGATTGCATCAGAGAACTGACACCAGCTGGAGCCACCTTTGTCCTAGAGCCCATGCAACACACTAATACAGGTATCAATTCACAGCAACTGTGTTACTCAGCCTGATCCACATTTCTCCTTGGTTTGAAAGAATCCAGGTGGTAGTAGTTATCCAAGAACTGAAGACCAAGGAAGATCAGTCCAGCCACCAGCTGGTCCTTATAGTTCTAGAAAGGGGTGGACTGGCCAGAAGCTGCACCACCTGAATCAATGCAATCACTGCAAATGCAGGTGATGATCTACCCATCTTCACTCAAGTTTTGTACAGGATCAGTGTCCCAAAAAGCCTGACTACAGACAGCTTGGTACTCAGAGATTGTTGATGGTCAATGATCTGGACGATAGTGCCCTTCACCAGTGCTGGTGATACAGTGAGACTATTATTCAAGCTGGACAGTAACCAGGGGAACTCACCGTTGGCTGAGAGTTGGACTTTGAAGAAAAGAGAGTTATACAACTGGAGTAGAAGCAAAAGATGGAAGTCATGCTGCACACTGTACACAAGTAGATACTTTACATGAAAATGATGATGCCCCAGAGATTATCCTTGTTTCTAAATCTCAACATACATCAGAAATTCTGAATTGGAGTCCACTGATATTCTAATCAAAACACATGATCTAGATTCTGGATTTAATAGGAATATCCTATGTCAACTAAAAGGGGAGTTCTGGTTTAATAAGATACAAAACACACAGACCAGTGACAGATGGCTCCCTGAACCAAGTGCAGATCCTAGAATACAATGTCATTATCACAAAGGCAGTCTGCCCCATTCTTCCAGCATTAATGTCACATTTTACATTGCTGGCGTCAAGGACAATGCTCCTGTTTTCCACCAACTGGCCTATGAGGTCCATATCATGGAGAGCAATGTCCTGGAGTCTGTCTCTCAAGTCAGTGCCAGGACCCACTGGAATGGTCTTCTACTCCATAGTGACCTCAAGCCTAGAGTGCTGCTGTCCTACATCTCTGTGAGCTCATAAAGCAGCGTATTGTTTGCGCATCATGTCTTCAATCATGAGCAGCTGCACTCCTTCGAATTCACACTCCTCAGTACCAATGTGAGCCTGCCACGTGCTAGTGGGAGACTGCAAAACCAACGTGCTGCAGGTGTGGTATCCCACATTGGAACCCTATGGCTCGGCGCTCTACAACATAGTGTCACATGCCGCTGAGCACCATCAAGCCTGGCTACCTGGTCACCAAGATGGTGGTAGTGGATGCTGATTTGGGACACAATGCCTGGCTGTCCTACCACGTGCTACAGGCCATAAATCCTAGTTCTGCCTGGGACTACACACCAGTGAGCGAAGTGTGCATGGCATGTGCCTTGAGCAACAGGGACGCAGCTACCTCCACCTGCTGGGTGTAGTACAAGATGGAGGAAAGCCTCCTCTTTCAGCCACCAACAAGCCATGTTGCATCTGACCTTTGATAATAGCTTTTTTTTTTTTTTTTGTCTTTTTGAGACAGGGTCTCACTATGCAGTTCAGGCTGGCCTTAAGCTCACTTTGTAGCTCAGGCTGGTCTCGAACTCACAGCAATCCTTCTGCCTCAGCCTCCCGAGTGCTGGGATTACAGGCATGCACCACCACGCCCGGCTTGATAATAGCTTTTGAGAGCTTCTGTCTGATTTTAAGAACCATCCATCAGGGTAGCAGAAGACCAATCTGCAGTACTGGCCTTGGCCTCGATCTCTGTCCTGTTCCTGCTTGTTGTGGTTCTGGCTATTGTCCTAAGCCTTCAAACCTCTCCAGCCCTCACCTGGGGCCTGATTTCAGCCTGGTCTGTGCTCCATGTGCTCCAAGCCTGTCCCTGGTGTTCTCCCAGATCCTGAGAAGGGATTTAGCCTATGCCTAAATTGGCATGCTGCATCGCATTCATCAAAGAGTGAGCTTAAATTCTTCAATAGAATGCTCACAAATGCTCATCCACAAGTTCTACTATATGATAAAGATTCTTGGCTTGAAAGTGACAACAGGGGATCGGGAGATGGCTCAGCGGAATAAGTGCTTCCCTGGCAAGTGCAAGGGCCTGAGTTCAATCCCTGGTTCCACCAAAAAAAAAAAAGAAAGAAAGAAAGAAAGAAAGAAAGAAAGAAAGAAAGAAAGAAAGAAAGAAAGAAAGTGACAACAATGACATTCCAAACATTGCCTCTAACTCAATCAACTTGAAACTAGTGCATTTCTTTATATCTTTCCTCCATAAATATAATTAGGTATCAATTCTTTCACTTAGAAATAAGGGTGTAGAGATAAAGTATGTATTCATTTCATTGTTTTACAGTATTTTTTTCTGGGAATAGAGTATAGGACTAGGAAATTATTTGTAAACTTAGCTGAATTACAGTTCTTTCATAGAAAGTTTCCTGTGGCTTTGAAATTTTGTTAATCCTAAAACAGTATCACCAGAAATATCTTTTATGCAGTAGTATCTCACATTGGGGCTGAGGAAATGGCTTAGCAGAATAAGTGCTTTCCTGGCAAGCACAAGGGCCAGAGTTCAATCTCTGGTTCCACCAAAAACAAATAGCATCTCACTGTCATTGAGTTGTCTGTCTTGAAATAAATACTATAGACAAATTATGTACTTCTTTCCAGTACAATCAATCCCAAAATATATTATATACAACATATATTAGAATTAAATATTAGCCTATATATTTTTACTTCTTCTGCATATTTTTAAATTATACACAAACATTGCCTATGTCAGGACAGTTCTTAATGTGTTAATAAAAATAGTGGCTTCTAAAAATGGCAACACAGTCTTAAACATCCAGCATAAAAGTATAAAAACAAGGTATAAAAAGTAAAGCCAGGGCCATGGAGGTGGCTCAGTAGAGTAAGTGCTTGCCTGGCAAGCACAAGGGCCTGAGTTCAATCCCTGGTTCCTCAAAAAAAAAGGAAAGCCATATTAATATGTTCAGCTGTAAAAGGCTCAAGTCAACAACTTCTGATATTTCCAATCCTATGGATAACCTACTACTATTATAGGTTACTTGACTACACTGGATTATTTTGCTGAATTCATGCATCTACAATATTTAAATGGAATACCTATCTCTAATAAAACTAAACAAAAAGGGGGATATAAATGAACAACCATTTTGTATCTAAATGTACAAAATAGTTAAGATAGATATACAACTACTTTCTCTTAGTTCAATGAGAAGAATGATTTGCACTAATAATTTTGGGCAGGCTATCATGTTTGCATCTTGTACTATGAATAACCACTACAAAAACAACAATACGCAATGTGTTAATTATTGTAACTGTCCTACTAACCTGTTTTGAAACTGTCTCATTGCTGTTTTTTTCTCAATAAAATTAATTTAAAAAACAAATACACAAAAGTGATGCCACATAAACAATAAAAATGGCAACATATAACTGGAGCTATAGCAAAATATTTTCTGTGATTGTTGGTGCATTTATTAAAAATGAGACAAATGTAATTGATGGGATGTAACAATGCAAGAGTTATAGAAAACTAATATTAATTATCTCCTATATCTTAAATTTTCACAAATATAGTGGCAACTTTCAGAGAACGTTTAAAAATATTTAAAATCAAATATTTTATTTTTCTAATTATTTGATTGTCTCGGGAAGAGAGCTATAAATGTTATCTCTGCATATTAAACAAAAATACAATCCTCTGTGGAATAGTTTCACAAAACAGTGCAGTATTAAATCAGGACTCTAAGTGTCGCTATTCACTAACCCGGGCACAAAAACCAATGGGAACTTGAGTTACATCCTCCAACCATAAAGCAGGTCAGACACCAATACTGCGCAGAAATTCTGACCTGAAATGGTTCACAAGCGATCTTTGCTTATTAGGAACCTTGACTTCTAATTCCAAGGAACATAGAGTGGTGTGGACCTGTTCTTTTTACTCTTAATCCCAGGGAAATCCACAATAACACAGTTATGGCGGCTCTGCAGAGGCGCCTGCACCTCCGCGAGCTGCTGCCGTTCTCCATTCTCCTGCAGTCTCTGTGGGGGGCTGAGGGTGGGACTGAACAGATCCGCTACTCCATCCCGGAGGAGCTAGAGAAAGGTTCCTTCGTGGGCAACGTCGCCAAGGACTTGAGACTACAACCCCAGGAGATGGCTGAGCGCGGAGTCCGCATCGTCTCCAGAGGTAGGACTCAGCTTTTCTCTCTGCATTCGCGCAGCGGCAGCTTGGTCACCGCGGGCAGGATAGACCGGGAGGAGCTGTGCGCCCAGAGCGCGCAATGTCTGGTGAACTTTAACATCCTTGTGGAGGATGAAATGAAGCTTTATCCCGTGGAAGTGGAAATAGTGGACATTAATGACAATGCACCCCAATTCTTAAGGAAAGAATTAGAAGTGAAAATCACTGAAAATGCAGCCCTATCCTCTCGTTTTCTGCTCATGGAGGTCTATGATCCTGATGTTGGAGTGAACTCTCTTCAGGACTTAAAGCTTAGCAGTAATAGTCACTTCTCGGTGGCTGTACAAAGCCAAGCGCATGGAGCCAAGTACCCAGAGCTCATACTTGAGCATACCCTGGACCGGGAGCAAGAAGCCGTTCACAGTCTGGTCCTTACTGCCCTGGATGGTGGTGACCCTGTCCGCTCAGGTGTAGCTCGAATTCTGGTAACTGTCCTAGATGCAAATGACAATGCCCCAGTGTTTACTCAGCCTGTGTACAGAGTAAGTGTTCCTGAAAATCTGCCAGTAGGCACGCCAGTGTTAGCTGTAAATGCCACTGACCTGGATGAAGGAGGGAACGCAGAAGTAACATATTCCTTTGTGAAGACCACAGACAAGATCTCACAGATATTCTGCTTGAATGTTTTGACTGGAGAAATTTCAACCTCTGCAACTCTAGACTATGAAGACTCTAGCTTTTATGAGCTGGATGTGGAAGCCCGGGATGGGCCAGGTCTTCAAGACAGAGCAAAAGTCCTAATAACCATCTTGGATGTGAATGATAATGTACCAGAAGTGGTTGTTACCTCTGGAAGCAGAACAATTGCTGAAAATGCTCCTCCAGGAACAGTAATTGCTCTCTTGCAAGTGTATGATAGAGACTCTGGACTGAATGGCATGGTGGTGTGTTCCATCTCGAAAAGTCTCCCATTTGAATTGGAGAAATCAGTAGACAATTATTATCGATTAATGACAAAGGCAGCTCTAGATCGGGAACAAGTATCCTCGTACAACCTCACTGTGATAGCCACGGACAAAGGAACTCCACCTCTGTCTACAGAAAAACTCATCTCCCTAAGTGTGGCAGACGTTAATGACAATCCACCTGTCTTCTCCCAGTCATCCTATTCTGTCTATGTCCCTGAGAACAACCCGAGAGGTGCCTCCATCTTCTCTGTAAATGCAATAGACCTTGACAGTGAGGAAAATGCTCAAGTCACCTACTTCCTGGCTGAGGACACTTTCCAGGGTGTACCTTTGTCCTCCTACCTTTCCATTAACTCCAACACTGGTGTCTTGTATGCACTTCGCTCTTTTGATTATGAGCAGTTTAGAGACCTGCAGTTATTTGTGACAGCCAAAGATAGCGGGAACCCACCACTCAGCAGCAATGTGTCACTTAGCCTATTTGTGCTGGATCAGAATGATAACACACCTGAGATTCTGTACCCCACTCTTCCCACTGATGGCTCTACCGGGGTGGAGCTGGCACCCCGCTCTGCTGAGCCTGGATATCTTGTGACCAAGGTGGTGGCAATAGATAGAGATTCGGGTCAGAATTCTTGGCTCTCCTACCGCCTGCTCAAGGCAAGTGAACCAGGGCTCTTCTCCGTGGGGCTACACACAGGTGAGGTGCGCACAGCAAGAGCTCTGCTAGACAGAGACACATTAAAGCAGAGCCTTGTGGTAGCTGTGCAGGATCATGGCCAGCCTCCTCTCTCAGCCACTGTCACACTCACTGTGGTGGTGGCCAACAGCATCCCAGATGTTCTGACTGACCTGAGCAGTTTTGAGCCCCCCAAAGACTCTGATGCCTCAGACCTCACATTCTATCTGGTGGTGGCAGTGGTCATTGTTTCCTGCATCTTCTTCACTTTTGTTATGGGGCTGCTGGCGCTCAAACTGAAGCACTGGCACAAGTCAAGGTTGATGAAGTCTACAAATGGAAATTTGTCCAATGTGCCCGTCTCACACTTTGTGGGCATCGATGGGGTGCAGGCTTTCCTGCAGACCTATTCTCATGAGGTCTCCCTCACCTCAGACTCACGGAAGAGCCACCTGATATTCACACAGCCCAACTATGCCCACACACTCATCAGTCAGGAGGGCTGTGAGAAAACTGAGCCTCTTTTGATACAGGAAGGGTCTGGTTTTGGAAAAGAGGAGGACTCCCTTGTTCAGGTAAGGCTATTTCTTTTACTGTTTTATCGAACAAGAGATTTTAAAACTCTCTTTGATCAGTACTGCTTTCATGGTTTTTTACTGTGTCTCATATAATTCTAAGTTTTCACATTGACAGAACTCTTATAAATCTCAGTTTTCTCAAATTTTATTGAAAAATATTAGTCCATGTTCTTGAAGTATTTTATTTTATTTTTTAAGACAGGGTCTTTCCATGTAATTCAGACTAGCCTTGAACTTACTAAGTATCCCTGACTGGCTTCAGACTCATGTTGACACTTGCCTCAGCCTCCTGAGTGCTGGGATTATAGGCATGTACTGCCACACCTGTGCCTTTGAATTCATACATTTCATCTCTTGGGGTTTCTGTTCTTATGTGACATCTTCTAACTTGAAGAAAACCTGAATTGCCATCTGTGTTAAATAAGACCTTAGTTTTTCTCAGTGTTTCTTAATGTTTTCATGCGTTTCTAAACAATGGATCTTTGCTTTCTTTTCTTCTTAGGAATTAAAAAAAAAAGTAAAGGCTAAGTATGTTGCTCTGTAATAAAGTGCTTGCCTAGTATGCATGAAGTACTAGGTTCTGCCTCCAACACCATGTACAGGTGCACATATGTGCACACACAAACACACACACTCAAAGAAAGGTAAGAATCATTGATGCTTGTATCAAGGAATACCTGATCTTTGGTATTAAAAGACCTAAATAAGCCAGCTAAATAGTTCAGTGGATTAAAGCACCTGCTTAGGCAGACACAGCAGCCAGGGTTCGATCTCTGGTGTGCCATGCTGGCCCTGCCCCCGGGTGCTGAGAGGGCGATTGAGACTGGGCATGGTGGTGTGCAGATGTAACCCAGCACTTGGGAGGCTGTAAACTGGAGAATCACTACAAGTCCAATCTACATAGTGAGACCCTGTACGCCCTATAGACCCTGTACTAAATACAAAAAAAAAGACCAGAATAAAATCTCTGAAACTATCTGTCATTCATTTCAATTAGTCAAAATCTTTATAATTTTCTGACTTAAAAGACTTGTGTTATTTGTATCACATAATGGTATGAAAATAAAATAAACAGTTTATGAATTTGTGAACTATAAGTTGATATAGTGAATAAGTACTTCTTGACATCACTATTATTATAACTAAAGATGTTTTCTGTATTTTTAGGGAAGGGCCTACAGGGTCTCACTACTAGGTTAGACTAGTAGTGATCCACCTGTGTTCAGCCTCCCAAGAGCTGGGATTACAGGCATGGGCCACCATGCCCAGTCTAATGGTCATCTCAGTACACCCCAGGGGTGCTCCAGCACAGCAGGCCTGGAGATTGAAACCCCTGGCCCCTGTGCCTGCTTGCAGGTGCTTTAATCTGCTGAGCTATTTGGCTGACCTGAAGATTGTTAAACATAGGTACCTTGTGTTATGTTCCCACTATAATGTTTTCTGCATATTTTATGCTTGACAGTATTTAGTCTCAAAATAAATTTTGACATAGGTTCAATAGTGACCACTATAGGAAATATCTCTAAAAACAGAGGACTGGTAAATGAGAGAATAAAGAATCAATAGACCTCAAATAAAAATTTAAATAATTTAGTACTTTATATTAAAATATTTGAGGAAAGAAGGTTATCACTTGCAGGAATGATTATTTTTATATATATGGCCAAAAGATGCAAACTAAGTTATGATTTAGTGAGAAGAAAATAGCAAAGATTTTAATTATCAAAGTTGTTCTAACAGAACATGCACTGCTAAGGATACTGGCATTCTTCAAAAGTAGGTTGATGTAATTAATGAAGTATGGAAGATTCTATAATTTGATGGATTATTCAACTAAATTATAGCCAAGTTTTTTTCTAATATTGAGTTAGAGGACTCCAATTTTATGATACAGTGAACTACCCATTTATACATCTTCATTTAATGTGCATGTGTAGGAAGAAAATTTAAGGAGACATATTAAAAACGTTTGAGTACCTCCTTTATAACCTAATTTAGTCTATGTAAATATAATATTGAGCCAGGGATGGTGGCTGACACCTATAATCCCAGAACTCTGGGAGACTGAGGCAGGAGAATGGCAGGTTCAAGCCCAAACTGGCAACCTAGTGAGATCTAGTGTCAAAATTAAAAAGGCTGGGTATGTATCTGAGTATAAAGTCCTTGATTTCAACACCTAAAAACAAAATAAAATAAACATAGCTCCATGGCAAAGCGCTTATCTACTATGCACAAGGCTCTGGGTTCAATCTGCAGCACTCCAGCATGGCATTCAAGGAAACATCATATCGAATTTGTCTGTGTCATCCATGTGGATGAGTCACGGCCAATGCTTGACCAGATTGCTCTCTGTGAGAGCCTGAGAGAAAGTTTTCTCTTCATGTGACTCTCCCCAGGCACACTATAGAACTTCAATCTCTTTCCTCTGTGGCTCCACAATCTCCTTGCTCAGAAAATTTGGAGCTCACCTGAGTCTCATAATATTGCAGTAC